>UZAF01016895.1:22023-61006 GCA_900617895.1 Haemonchus placei
GGGGGGGGGGCACTAGCCGCTGTTGTCCAGCCGCTGAAGTACCCCGGGCTTTCATTTTCCCAAAAGGGTTTGATTAAAATGATCCATGGAATGATGGAAGGTTCAGTGGAGCTGGGCGGATATCGATTCAGGATTGAATCCTCTCGTCATAATAGTAGAAGACCCATTTTTTACTAACCCACTGGTAGTACCTGGTATTTTTACACTGCTAGAAAGCAGTACCCTGACCATTCAGATATAAGAGCAGTTGAGAATCTCTGGACAATACTTTGGTATGCCTCATATAACTGGGCTAGCACTGTTGAGAAACAGCGACAGACTCTTCTGATGACAACCGTAAATGGAGTAACTTCACCAATATTCGTAGTATGACGTTGACCGTCTGTACGTCTGATGGACGCGGCTGGAACCTCGTCGTGGCAAGTTCAGCTGAGATTGCACATGCATGTCTCAATGGCACACCCTTTGCGAATCGCGGCAGGATGCAAAGCCACTTGTGAGTCGGAGCATATTCCGGGAATGTTGAGCAATGTTGACAGCTTGGAGCTCTAGGGAATGAGAGTCAGCCCTTCGGGTTATTTTCAAGTGTCAGTAGAAGATGAACCGTCGATACTAGCTCATCAGTGGCTCTTGCGCTGTTTTGGACCATTCTAAACAGCAATAAAAGTCAATAGACAACTGCCAGGCAACTTGGCTGTCCCAGATGAATCAACACTCTTGGAACGAATCGGAAAATAATTAGATTAAGTCCTAAAAGGGTAAAGAATGAAGTCTCTTGAAGATAATCTATCGGTCTGAGGGACGCGCCCCGCATTTAACTTCCGTTCAGAGTCGTAGGGAGTGTTTAATGCATGTGTAGCCTATAGAAGGACTTGTGATGGCCAGCCAGTGTGCAAGTCGGCGCTTCTTTTCCTCTCAGACAAGTCTAGTACCAATTAACCGACCCTGGAGGGGTGGAAGACTCGTTTGGCTTCGGTGGATATCGATCTGGAATACGAACCCGTTCCGATATGCATGGTAGTGTGCCAGTTGAAGAATCGGTCTGTAATGAAAACCAAAAGCCTCCAGAATTCCATTACGAAAGGCTCATAAACATTTCGAGACCATTCGTGTTCAGGTGAGTCAGCGCTCCCTGAAAAATTTCCAAAAAACAGTAGAAAATTTCGACATATTTCAAAATCATTTGTTTTTGCCATCCTTTACCTCTTCCGGTATCACCTTTTACATCCGATTCTTGATAACCCATCAAATATCCCATGTTATTAGCCAACAGAAGCTCCCCTTCACTTCGTTATGTGACGTAAAAGAATTGGATACCCTGCCTCCCAGCATCTTTATCAGCCTTTACCACTTATTACCGAAGTTCCTCTCTTCTTTTGTTTATTTACCGTCAGATTTATCATTATTTCTTTATCATCTTTGAGCGTAAACGTTCTGCTATAATAACGCTTTCGTGAGTTTTTTATCGAGAAAAACAGTGGTGGCCTTTTTTATATGAGCTTATCAGCCTTTATAAGCTGTTATTGATCTTTGTCTGACAATATCTGATTTCCAGCACATAATACATATACATATTTGTATATTTATATACACACAGTTAATGCTTTTTAAGGCACTTTTGTTGTCGAGGAATGCACAAAAAATTAAAGACATTTGAATACTAAAGCATTGTATTACCTTCTATCAATAGTTATCACTTTCGACCTACATATCATCCTGTTCGCCGAACATTCATCTCTTCTTTTCTGAACGTTCTGAGATAAATAAATTTTATGGCTCCCTGAATTGTTTATCAGGAAGCTAAGCAAACTATTCCAGACAAATCTAGGCTTAAACCAAAAGGCTCAGTGAACTTTTCAAAGTTTTTTCGAAACAGCATTCGTATCAACACATAATTACGGTATAATACAGTGGTCGAACCGATTTTAAGGGGCTGCTCTAACAATAAGATTTAAATTTCGAAAAATAAAAGGCATTTTAGTCAATAGCAGGCTCAAAAGACGGCCGAGGGAGACTTTCAAAGCTATGTACGTTCCTCACTATTTTCCTTTTTGTTTGTGACTGCGATGGTGTCTGTACAGGTTCTGAACAGTTCCCTTTGTATTTTCATGATGTTTATTTTATGTTTACCATTTTACAGCCGAATTAGCCAAATTCACCATTTTCAAAATCCTTGGCTCTGCTGATAGAAGGAAGATTCACGATTCCAGTTTTGTCACGGCTCGCGTTTGATACGCCTGCTTGTGTTTCATACTGACAAGTGATTATGCTCGGACTTTGTGCTACTTTTCTTTGTGGGCATGAATGACATGTATGATGGATGAAAGAGTCGCTAATGTGATCGAAATATTCACGTTCATCCATTGTCATCCGCTCGGATGATCGCTAGTCGCACCTAGTTAGCTGCACATTTTCGATGAGAACTGCATTGAAAGAACTAGTCGAAGGAGAATTTCTAGGAAGACCCCACATAGACCATCCTGGATGCTACCTTCAACTTCAAAACTAAAAATTTGTAGAGGTCTTCCCTCTAGAACAACCTTTGCGGCTATTGCGTCATGGGTAGGGCGTTTCTCACGAGACGAGCTCGAACTGGCAACCATGCTCTATCGGCACTGCGTTTTGCGCGTTTTACCACCAACACCCATTGCCTCCGCTTACACTTTAATTCCCTCGAAACAGGGAAACCTTAGAAGCTTATAAATGATATCCAAATTGCTGTATGGGCGTGGGGGTCATTGCTACACTTAATACAGGCATTATTTGTTTTAAATGGGCATGTCATTCTTAATCCTAATATCTGATGAAGCCGAGTACATGGTGCAACCCCAAAAGCGAATGATTAACGGCAAGTAATCTATCCCCTATCTGTGCTCTTCTTCTTGGAATCTGTTGTGACAGAGATTCATCCATTACCCGGAGCTTTTTGCCGGTCCTGAAACGAAGTATTTCAAGCAGCATCGATAACTTTGTCAACTTTGTAACCAGCATACGACTCGAAAACCCCCGATGGGCGGCGTCAACGTGCTGATGACCGGATTCATCGGAACAAATTTGATTTACGAAGCGCTGCCGCCCGACGATTGAGTGTTGTCCTCTCGGTGGTAATCGGCTTGTTTTCTATGTCAACGGGTGCGGTAAGGGAAAGAAAAGAAGGAAAAGAAAGAAATAGGAGGAAGTCGTAGAATTTCATATCTTTTCCCTCATCCAGGTGAAAAGTCCTCCGGAAAACTCCCAAGGAAGTGTTGGAAAAAGCAGCAAAGCATAAGCATATGTGATCACGATGGGGTGAGCCATGAACGTGAATATTGCGTCCAGAGCCTTACAGTTCTCTGGATGTACATTCGGACTACATGTTGATTAAGCCAGTCAATTGGTATACCATGGAGTAGAAGTATGGGAAGGTGCCTTTCCGTCAGACATAATCTGACTTCACAGGAAAGGGGAGTCTGAAAATAAATTGCTTCGATTTGCCACAAACTCTTTTCGGTTTAAAGTCCAGCTTACTTGTTATTGCAGTTCTCGTCTCATTTCATACCCCTAGACTTTACCGAATCCCGTTTTTTGCCTTTTGGCTTCGTCATTCATTCTATTTCAATCACATCCCTTTGCATTTTTCTTTTTTCCATTCCATTTCTTTCTTGCTCTCTTTGTCATCCTCCCTTCGGACAAGACGATTCACTCGTGCACAAACAGCAATGAATCTTAAAGGGGCCAAGGGACCGTCCTAGTTGAAGGGTGCCATTTTCTGAAACTTAAGAAAGCTTGAGGATATCGAAGGGCTCATTCCTCTCTGCCGATCAATACTTTGATAGATTATTCCGGAGCTAATGGATTAGGCAGGCGGATTTTCTTTTTCAACGATTTGTAATCTCAAGAAAAGGGCAAGTGGCTTTGATAGGTGCTGCAAAAGAAAGACGTCTTCCAAGAATGAAGTGGAGCTCCTCTGAAATCGTATTAGGACGCCTGGACCTGGACCGAAGTCTATCCCTGGTAGGGGCTTTGTGCGGGTTGCTACCAGAATGGTAAAGAAAAGAAAGGGAGACTCGAATAGGATATCTGTAGGGATCGGCTCTGCAACCTAATAGAGGGAAGCAACACAGTTAGGAACATGGGGAAAAGGCCCTTGTGTGTGAAGAAGGCAGGAGAAAAGAATAAAGCTTTTGGTATAAAATACGCAGTGGAACAAACTTTCACTTTGAAATCCTCGTAAATTCGACAAAAATCTGAAGCTCCTTCTTTCAAGAACAAAGTATCGGTTTTCCTTATTCCACTGGTACGAAAAAAGTACAGGTTCGACGGAAATGATTGCTTTTACGACAAGCTTCCGGTACTTGCCATCGGAAGGTTTTCAAAAGAACAAACATCCCTACAAAATCTAGTACATTCCAAATATTGGTGCATCAACCCAATTTTAAGATTTGGGGACTATGAGGGTTATGGCTACCACAGAGACTTTTTCTACAAGGATTCACTTCAAGGCCCACTCAGAAGTGGTTTGTCAGAATACAGAAACAATGGGGGCATCATTTCTGGTCGTCCAATCTGCACATACTTACAAATTCAAAAACTGTGGCTTTCCCTGTAGAATACAGTAGCGTTATCAAGCCATGATGAATGGAGGATGAAGTCTTCCGAAAGTTATCGATCCATTTTATGGAATGCGCCCAGCCTTCGGCTTCCGTTCAGAACCGTGGTTGCAGTCCGAATGAGTGTGTAACCTATACAATTATTTGGGGTGGCCGACCGATGTGCAAGTCAATGCTTTTATCCTCCCAGATATGCCTGACCTAATTAATCGGTCTCAGTGGGAGAAAAGGTTTGCTTGGTCTCGGCGGGCATTAATCCTGAACCCAATTCCTAGACCATGCATGTAATAGTGTGCTCCGCTTACCACCATTCCACGTCTGCTCCGAACTATCGGTGACGGAACATCTTCCCGATTTCGCACGTCAGCTTTACCGCATGCGGCAAATTTTTTTAGTTGTCTCGCTGCTTCAAGCTGCAATTACCGTATTCAGCCCGCCTCCACCAACACAATCGGAAAAGGAACCTTTTTTCGTTGACTGCCTTGCTTTTTTGATTGGTCTTTTAACAAAACAGTAGCTAATGGAATAATTAAAGGTGTCCCTGACGCACAGATTGCGCGCTCCTATCGCCAGTCGCATTCCAGCGATACGCGGCGGCTGCGGCAAGCGCGACACGATTTTCGGGGAGAAGATACCACTCCCCTGAATCATGCCTTATTCAGAGAAATTTTCAAGATGCCTGTTTTGATTGATGACTGCCGTAATGCTCGCCACTTTAAAAAGCGGCACTCACTTCTTTTATTCAAGCCTCTACAGCAAACTTTGTTATTGCTATTAGGCATTCCACTTACAGTCATCTAGTTGTTTCGGAAAAGTCATGGAAATCAAACAGGAGAAGGACCTTCTTTATATAAGGAAAGCTTTTCAGTGATTCACCCACTATCTCTAGTTTTGTAATCACTAGGAACGAGAAAAAACGAAGGCATTTTCCTGCGTGAATGCAATTCCTTTTGAGTAGATTAGTGACTAAGCAGTAATAGGGAACTTATTATTAGTAATTACTTGTACTACGTACATTAAGCGAACAAGTTCCGATTATAACCGAGGGCATCGAACGAGACCTACACAAGAATGCTTGAGATAAGAATAAAAGGAGTGTAAGGATTGATTGAATTTCGAATACGCCTAAGAAAATTAGCGTAAGCCTCGAGTCTACGCTTAAAAATTCATTGCAATACAGTTGCATATATCCTCTTGGTGGGACCCTCAACTCACCTGAATTTCAGCTTCTTTGTGACCGAAACCTATTGTTTCTTGAATTTTTGTTAGACTTTGGGCCATGAATCAGTGTTCTGCCGAAAAGTGATGAATGCCATGCTCAGTATTTCCAACACTTCCCACTTTCCCTTGTTTCGATATTTTTATTACTTACATATTCTTACTTAATGGGCAGAGGGGTGAAGTTTCAAGGGGTGTGGTGCAGTAGGATCAAAATGGTCGCGCCGCGATGAGGAGGACGTCGCACGCGGAGGAGTGTAGCAGAATGCAGCAGCAGGTAGGAAATACAGGAACAAAAGAACTAACAGAGAATCACGCCAAAAGTAATAATCGCATACCGATTGAGCTGTATGAAGAACTGTAAAGCTGTAGTGACGGCTCAGCGAATGGTTCGCGATAGCCGCGTTCGGCGAATCAATTACACAAAACCGATCTTACTGCCCGTCTCCCAGTAGCGAAGTAGGATTCAATAGTGTGAGGGATGAGAGCTGGGAAAGCATAGGTACGAGTCGGATCCCTACCTAGGTTAAGGATATCCCTAATAGCCACAACCTTGGGATGACTTTTGCGTTAAAGAATACAAAATAACAACAAACAAAGTACATAAGGTAATTTCTGCTCCCTTTTTACATTATTCCATATTTTATTATTTTATTTTATTATTTTTTTATCTTATTTTTTTCTCACTAATTTAAACGATGGCCGTTCTGAAAACAAATTTCAATCATTTCAGTAATCCATTCAAACAAATTATGCGATTACTCTAATACCATTTGTCGTAAATATCAGCCAAACAACCACTTCATTTTTCTTCAGAAATGACTTTTTCGGAAGGGATTTGCAATTCTGCCACTTCAGCTTTGATTACAATGGAAGTTTCCAATTTTTCTAGAATTTACCTAATTAATTTTCCTTCTTGTCCTTGACTCCACCAGGGAACCAGTGAAGAGAGAGCCAAGAAAAGGGACCAAACTGCTTTTTTGAATATTGACTTGGAGGCTCGGAACGGCTAGCAGGTGAACGCCGAAATGGTAACAGTCAGAGTTCAGTTTATCTGATATAAAGTTGGAATTGTGATCCAACAAAAAATCTCAGCACCTAGTTTACTGAGTGATCCTATTATACTGCTCCCCTCGACGCTGGACAAAAGAAAAAGGCGCACAGGCTGGTTAGTCACTTCGAGTCGTCACCGTCAAAGGTACGAATTCTCACATCTACTCATCCCAAGACGCAAGACCGCAAGACTCAGGACATCCCCCCAAGATGTCCTGAGTCTTGCGGTCTTGCGGGGGAGGAGAGGGGACGAAGAGGGCGGATGTATACGGCGACCGCAGCAGATGTTCAACCATTTACGGCTCTAAGTACGGACTTCGAGAAAGCGAAATGAATAAGAAGCCTTTTCCAGTGGAGAAGGACCCTATTAAAATGACCGCGCAGTGACCTCTATGGCACTGAGTGTTTATCACGGTGAAATCTAAGCCTCTGTTTGGAAGGAAGGTACTATAGAAGGGTGGGAAGGCTTTCGGGGACCCTTAGCAAGCCGAGAAAGTGTCGAAGTACTTTTTGAAAGGACATTTAGTAAATTGAATGAGAGGAAATACAAAAGAATTCTACTAAGAAAAGAAAAAATTACTCAAAATAATTTACAATATTCGTGAAATGCACGTCAATTGTCTATTTATTAGCCACAATACACCTGGGAGTTCTAGTAATATCAGCAAATGAACAATTAATGGAATTCAAAAGACATTAAAATGTGACCTTTCTTCAGTCACTGGTACATATGTACTATTTAGATAAGATCAGAGATCACAAAGACTTTCAAATACATATTGGGATGCCCGAAGCTGGCGCANCCCATGAGGGATTGCCAAATTCCTGGACCATAGGTACATCGTCAGCTCCTCCACCTAGGCTTCTGATAACTGATGCCCGCCAGTTGGTTCTCAGATTTTATGGAAGTCTTTAACAGAGGATTGAAAATGATGGGTTGATGTGGCTTGGATTTTAGGAAGGTTTTATAGAAGCCGGACATCCCTCAGCCCATTACTTATTTACAAATTCAACCCATCTGAATGGCGAGGGATAGAGTCGCATTCGTGGCGCACTTCAGTGAGGCTAGCCGAATCTTTATCATTTTTTTGCCCTTTTCATCCGAGGCCTCTACGGAATTAATATTTTCTTCTGAATAATGGGATGTGGGCAGCGATGTGCACTCAAATCAACATCGTCAAATTTTATGAGGGCTGGGGGCTTACAAAAAGTCAAAAGTTCACGCCCACCATAAGTTAGATGGTTGAGTTTTTCATGGGCATGGGTCATGAGGGAGGGAAGCAAAAGCAAGAGGGCAATGTCTTCACAAGAGTATCGAGAAACGAGAGCTTGATTTGGCACGAATTATTTCAGGAGGGAGCTTTTTTTTTTGACAAAGGGATGCTTCTTTGAACGAGTTTCATCGAAAAACGATTGCTCTTTTAATTTGCGGAAATTCGTTTCCGGAACCCTATCTCTTCTGCTTATTCATTAGGCATTAGTCAATCCTAAAAATTTGTTTTTTTTAAAATAATTACTCTCATGTATCTTTATTTCCGGAACATATCACCATTACTACGTGGATTTAAATGAAAGACAGTTGAGTGCGAGAACAGGGGCTTGCTCGATCCACAAAAGGTTTTATTTGATAAAGTCGAAACCTGGTGATCCAATGCTGATTGGGCCGGTGCAGTAACCGAAGGGAAGAGACGCGGAGTTCAGAAGCGACCCTGCATCTCTGCCTCTAACCACCAGAATTTTCGTTGTACCTATTTTGATTAGGAGTTTTCCCGTTTGCTCGGCCAAGTAGATGACCAAATTCGCTTGAGGCATGTAAAAATAAACCCATATTGTCCAATGAGATACCAGTTGTTCATAAGTGAATGCCTTGGTAGCCAGTAATGGGCAGCTGGTACTTCAGATATGGTTAGTGAAGTGAGAACTTTTTTGTTTACTTCAAACAAAATATTTAATCATTTAGGTAATTGGTCTGGAAGGCATACCGGTGTATACGCATTTCTTTCTACATGACAGTCATTGGGCATTTGGAGCATTTCTATGCGACCTATGGTTGTCTGTGGATTACATCGTTTGTCTCGCTTCCATTTATACGGTGCTTGGTATCACCGTAGATAGGTGAGGATTTCCTGTATATTATTCTCATTCTTGCAGAAAGCCCTTCTGGCGAAATAGCGTCTTTAAAAAAAAAGTCATTATAGAAAATCATCTAGATCCTGGTAGTGTTGTGTCAGGAGGTACGGAAATCGAACCCAGGATCGATACCTGCCCAGTTAGCTAAGGAATGGAGGTAAAGTACCAGAATCCCTACCGTCAAGGCACCGGAAGCGGCAGTGGTATGCGCGCTAATTACCGTAGCCGCTCACTGAAAATCAAAACTTACCCTTCCCAACCCGTTGCTGCGCCCGATCGGCTGCTACTTGCGCATTCCGCCGTTCAGTTACATACAGTAGCGCTCAAAAGTCTTCGGTGAAATGGTTCTTCAGCCGTACTTTTCGTAAGTCGTAACTCCTTTCCTACTGGACCTAATCATGTGAAATTTCTATATTCGGAGCGTGGGTGTATTGTAAATATTTGCCACTATTAACCTGCAATTTGATCATGTTCCAGATATTCTAAGAGCAAGAACATGAAATCAACCGAAAATACAGATGATGGCCCTTCTAGAATCTGTTTCCTTTTTGTCATGTCTGAAGTGTACGTGCGGTAATGCCGAACACAATAGATGAGAAAAACGCTCATTAGGTGCGATTATGTGCAGACGTCAAAAACTTTAGTTTCAGCAAAATCTGCTACCGCAACATACACCTTGCTTTATCTGTGGATGTTGCAGCTTCGCAGTCGAATAGTGTTGGGTAGGGTGAAATATGCTCTAGTTAAACATATCCAAAATTTGCACGATTTGGTCTACTAACAAAAAAGTTACGAAAGAAAGAGCGTCAAAGCATTTCACCGAAGACTTTTGAGCGCTACTGTAATGCCACAGCTCCAACCGAGCCATCCATAGCTCCGGCGTCTATTATTTGGTACCAGACTCATCCGGGAAGTTGAAAGCGCTAACCTGTACCATCAGCTGGCCACTGCAGGTCGTTGTATAGGTCACCTTCGCAATCAAGACGCCTACAACACTTAACAGAAGACAAATGCGAGGCGCGTCCTAAAGCGGGACTTAGAGCGCTAGAAAATTACGGTTTTAATTACCCGCGACAGTTGCCCGCTGTACAGATTAATGCTTTTTATCCTCTAAAATGAGTCTCGCACCGACTCTTTCAACAACTACGAGCGATGGAAGACTTGGTTGGCAGAGGTGCCAAGCCGAGTCTCGACCCTGTGAGTATGCGCCTGTCAAAGCCACACTTGGCATTACACTACCTCCGGAGTTGTCAAAAGAAGTACATAGGAACTGGGGGGGTTCATTTCCCTGATCGATCTTCTTTATTGTCTAGAAATAGCACATCCGAGGAAAATCGGTCCCAATAAAAAAGAAAAGTGGCATAGTCGTCCATAGTTGTGCGTCTGACATTATAAGCATACTTAAGTAAAGAAGTTCAAATTTATGCACAGCTATGGCGGTTTGTATGGCAAGCTTCGCTGTCTCCTTCAAAAAAAGCTACAATTATCGTCCATGAAGGCTCCCTAGTCATAGAAAGCATTCACCGATTGACTTCGACCTGTCATTAAGGTGCACTCTGCAATAGGACTGCCATAGCATTTCCTGAAACCACGCTGAAAAGTATGAACTTAGTTCTTGGACCTGGGTGTATTATACCGACTCTGGGAAATCATAATCTGCAAAACTCATTGTCTACTTGCCCTTAAAGTGCCATCTCAAAATTGAAGAAAAAAATCAGAACATAATAGCAAGAATAGAAAGGTTAGCTGGGACAAATGAAAGGCATTCAATTTAATAAGGCTTAATATTATTATAATAGATGGTATATAAATGAATTTATCTCGTTGTGACTGTATTACGCTCTACGATTGAAAAAAAANAAAAAAAATTTGTAAAAGACAAAAAGAGGTTATTACAATTAGTCAAATTTTTCTTAATGAGCCGGGATCATTGAGCCACTGGGAGTACGCTCGCACTTATGAAAATTTATTTTATTTCTAAAAGAATGGTTAGTGCACGGTGCCTCCCGTGAATACTGATGGAAAAAAATTTTTCCGAGTTATTATCTTACCTACTAGGTTGATTTTTTTCAGGTATTGTTCCGTAAAGCATCCAGCCACGTATCGTAATTGGCGGACACCGCGACGGGTTATGTTGATCATTGCCGTTATATGGATTGTGAGTTTTATTTTGAATTATCACTTTGGATTATCAGCTGGTATCAACTTATCGGTAACTTCTTGAGTCACTTGATAATCGAGAATTTCTCTTTGAAACAAATCCAAGTCCCGGTCCATCGCTTCAGAAATGACACTTTTCCCATCAATGGCAGTGGGTTAGTAGGTCTACATAGGTTACTAGTTGAAGAGGGTTTCAATAATTAGTCGTTCTGGATTCTTCGTTACCGTAATGATTGGGCCAAAAACTACCGATCGATGTGACTGTTTTAGGAAAATTGTTTATTTTCAGGTTCCAAGCATATTATTTTCGCTATCAATATTCGGGTATGGAACGTTTACGGGTGAGTCTATTTTCCAGCTAATTCGTTCGCTCTTGCTGCGCACCTGCTGGAAATTCAGGTGCTAATCTGGGTTTCCAACTTCTTTGTGACTTGTCGTTTGACTGAACATAGCGTAGGCCACGACGGGGTGCATTAAAACGAGGGTTTTCCTAACATACGTGGAGGCGAAGGTAGGGTTGTTCGAAGGGCACATCTCGAAATCCGCTCCTCTGGGGCCTATTGAACGCTGTCGGATTTGTTGTTTTGTCGTGAAAAAGAAAAGCTCGGGCATGTTTGTTGTATGGCTTCGGTAAAGCATTGAATGGGTTAAGTATGGGATCGAAAGCCCTCCTGTTCTGAATGACAGCCGAAGGTGTGGGAGCATCTCAGACAGGGTCGATCAATGCCAAACGTTTTTTATGTTTATAAGGAAATGAGGAGCGGCCGGTGCCATTCGGTTCACCGTCAAAAACCGCCATCTAGCTGATGATATATTTGTCACCGGCCAGTGATGGACATACCATCAAGAAAATGATCCTTTTTTCAGGCCTGTTTCCCAACTTTACTCAGTTGACGATCATTAAAAGGATGAGATTGCTCTTTCTAAAAATTGCTTTTAGACATCAAATTTCGCCAAGGGATCGTGATCCCATAGCTAAGTGTCCCAAATCCCATGTGGGGATCTACATCCATTAGACGCACTGCTTACAGTATCCTATCTCTCTACTGCTCACCCTTTCGATATCTATGGGGTAATCCACCCACGAGCCGAAGACATGCCGAAAAGCCTGTCGCACCTTAGTAAGGTGAGGGCAGTATCTAGATTATAAATGTTGGATGTCGGAGAGGACGATGATCCAGTTCGAAGTAGTATTCGGTTGTTCCATATTGGTAGTCCCGGGAGCATGAGCCCTAGAAAATGCAAAGGTTTGGGTGTGGTGCAGTAGGGTCGAAAGTGTCGCGACGCGGCAAGTTGGACGCCGCGCGCGGAGGAATGTAGCACAATGCAGCAGCACGTAAAAAATACAGGAACAAAAGAAATGACAGTAGAATCATGCCCAAAATATTGACCGCATATTGATTGAGTGTATGAAGAAGGCTAGAGCTGTACTAACGGCGAAGCGAATGGTCCGCAACAGCCGCGTGCGGCGAATCGATTGCACAAGACCAGTCCTACTGCCCGTTTCTTAGAAGCTGGTCTAGAGGAATTTCAGCTACCACTGATTGGAACGTGTAAAAAAATGCAACTGAGTTATGATTTCACCTGCGGGTTCAACCGAAATGTGGTTGTTCACTTGCTATACGGTCCTGTTGCTCCTACATCGAATAGAGAAACATGTAGTGCTGTAATGCAAATCCCCAACCACTCATCCATTTCCTGCTCTGGGGCCTGAGGAGCTAGCTGTTCGTCGGCGTTGGGACCCCGATTAAATACTCTCAAGCAATTCATAACATTTTTGCGGAAACAACAGCGGCATTGCAGTTCGTGCTGAGGCCATCACTCTTCGCTTCTTATCCTGCCCTCTTCCCAGTTCCCGCGGGAGAATCAACCCGACGGACGATGCCAAGCTGTTTCATCCGTTGGCTTCACGATGATGCCAACACACTCATCACAAAAGATCTGAATTCCACAGAAAACCCAAAGCATAGGGGTCGAGCACTTGATGGCAATCAAACACTGTAGAATAGGATGTGCCAACCATTCTGCCCCATTCAGAACCGCGGAAGCCTCTAGAAGTAGCGTGATAATTGGCGTGCGCGCCCTTTTGAAGTACTGTTGTCTCGGCTGAAACTAGCTGCCTCCAACGACATTCCAACTGACCGATTCCAGTAAGATTTAGAAATGCTGGATAATTTGTTTATCTGCGTTCAAATAAATAAATAAATAAAATTCCTCATTCTGAAGTGAGTTCCAGTTCCTTATGGGTCAGATTATGTGTTTTCCTGAAGTTTCGCCTCCCGAAGCACTCGTTTTTTTTCTATTTGATAGAGAAGTAGCCAGGCCCATTTCCACATTTTAGAGTCCCTCTGGTAGGAATGGGGTTTTGAGTTTGCAATGAAGAAGCACTCAAAACGATGATGCTCATCTTCAGACCAAGCATGTTCCCAAACTCCCTGCTGTGAAAGACACCTGAAATGGGGGAGTGACCGCCCTTGGACTAACTCCGTCTTCGATCACTGAATGACCTTCACGGTGTATCCTTCTTTCTACAGCTGAACTAATCCTAGCAGTCTGAGAAACTATTTTTCAGAGTAAGAATTACTGGTACACTTCTCCTAAATATCAGAATCGGGAAGTTGAAGCGTTCAAATTTTCATGCGGAACATTGAATTCAAAAAAAAACACTACAGCTGAGTTACCAGCACCCATAATGCTTACAGGCTGCTGAGAAATATTTGATCGGACGTAACCAATTGAGAGTAGGGATGTTTCATTGAAGCTAGGTAGGATTGCGAAAGCCACATCTCTTGCTTTTGCTCGAGATCGCTTTATGAAGAATAGTTTTTGATGATACGAGAACAGCTCAATTGCTAGCCTTGTGGAGAAGAAGGAAGAGATCGCAGATCTCCACCAGTGTTCATCATATATGCAATTTTTTGAAATTCAAAGGAATACTCAGTTTGAGTGCCTAAGTAATCCGGTTCTAAATATTACAGGATTATCCAAAGAACATTCCAAGAATGCCCTTTACATTGATGCGTATTTGATGTATGTCTTGCACTGTGGAATCCAAATAATTCTGACCCTGAGGGACTTGACGTTGGTCTGGGCCAGAAGGCAATTCGAAATTGTTTTATTTGTTTTGTTCTTTCAAGACTGCCACCGTCAAAGTAGTTTTTCAGACGGGATTAGCGCCTTAGGAAGCCTGAATGAGGTCAGGAAAGGGAAAATAATGATCGGCAACCTGCACTGGAATTTCAACTTCTTGAAGTTTCCTAATACAGTAACCACTGGGAATGAGATGACTTGATAGAGTTCGGGCAGCAAACTTTATTGGATTATCTTCAGGCTGCGAAAAACTATTTTTGAAAGCGTTGCCTCTTCGAAAGCCTCCATGCCATTGAACTTGTGACCCAGAAATTCTATTAAAATAAAAGGGGTCATAAGGAAAGGCAGAACGACCGCTACGTCTTATCCTAAGCGGTGACAGGATTCGGAGCCTCGTCAGCCTGGAGCAGTGATAGAGAGGGTGGGATGAAGTTAGTTTTTATTTATTTATTAAGACATGTGCAACACACATGTGAGTAACACCAGTTCTAGTTCTTTATTCCGCCCTTATCGGTCCTCCTTAGCCGAACTAGTCTGCTTTCGTTACAATGCCAGATCGGTAGTAGCCGGCCTCCTGAGGTTAAGTAACGCTGGCCCGATGCCATACCAAATTGTAGTGCGGGTCAATTTTCGTCTCCATATAACTCTGTATGGGGGGAGGCAGACACTTTGGGATGCTTTTTTGGAAGGAAATTGGTTCAGGAACGGCAACTTCGTTCGTCTATCCCTTACATGAACCACGTGACGAAGGCAGTATGTAATTGAATTTTGACAAATCCATCGAGACCTTGCTTTTGCGGAAGCCTACGTACGACGTCCTAGTCATTTATAATCTAAGTCACGGGCATAGGCAGAGATGTCGGAAGTCGTTGTCTCTGAAAAATGACTTCAAGGAAAACTCGATAGTACTCCCTACTTCTCTGCTCATATGCTCTTTACTGAAGCTGAAAGCGTCCGATAGCATAGCAGAGGCAGCTTTCAAGAACAACCGAGGGGAAGGAGAGATAGGAAGCCCGATTTCTAACAAGAACTGCACCGCATGTAGATAGGGCAGCGGTGTTATTTGACCGTCCACTTCCGATTTATCCTAGTCAAAAGCCCAATGCTAATCTGTCGATGAAAAATAGACGCCAGTAGGCCATCCAAAAAACAGATTAGTTCGATAGGTGGAAGACCAGCGTTGTGCTCAATTCTTCAAAGTCTCTTTCTGGATCACCTATCGAAGGACAGGGACAGCTGCTTCATAAAAAGGGACAGTTTGAAAAAATACAAATAAAAAATACTAAACAGACGAAACACTTTCGAAATACCCAAGGGCAGACACTACAAGTGGCCAAGTGGTTCGGAATTTTGTTTTTTCAGTGAAATACCACAATCTCAAGAAGACATCAACACACCCTTTCTCCTTTAAGTTTTCAATAGTTTTTTCCAATCTTTGAAAATTGCACAGTCAACTAACACAAGCAACAGATACCCCAGAATGGAAAAAAGTCACAGGTGTTCACGATTCCTGGATTTTCTAGAAGGAGTCTTTGCTAAAACGCTGCTTTAATCGACTTCTACGTGATCGCTGAAGGGAAGGTTCAGTGGGTTGTAAAGGAGAAAGGATGGTTAAGAGGAAGATTTCCTTTTACATAACCCGACTAACAAATCTACTAGTACGAGTTGTGTAAGTACAGTAGCGCTCGAAAGTATTCGGCCAAACGCTTTTCGTTCATAACTTTTTCCTCAGCGGAGCAAATTGCTCAAAGTTTGGTTAAGTTTAACTGAGGCATATTTCACGTTATCCAACACTACCTGACTGCGAAGCAACCATTTCCACAACTAGAGCAAGGCGTTTGTTGCAGTAGCAGATTTGGCTAAAAGCAAAGTTATTGACGTCTGCAGTTATTCGCACCTTATGTGCGTTTTTTTCATTCTGTGTTCGGCATAAGCACCCGTATACTTCAGACATGGCAAAAAGGAAAGAAATTCCAGAAGGACCATCATTCATATTTCCAGTCAATTTCGAGCTCTAGCCCTTCAGGTTATCTGGAACATGATCAGATGCAGGCTTACAGTGGCAAATAGCCACAATACACCCACGCTGCACATATCGAAATTTTGCATGACTACGTTCAGTAGGAAAAATGTTACGACTGAAAAGTACGGCTGAAGAAGTACTTGGCCGAAGACTTTTGAGCGCTACTGTATATATCGGTGCTGCCTTACCGTACTTCATTAAACGAGCTAGAAATATGCGATGATTATAAAGTAGTCATGAGGCTGCAGGCGGTTCTATTCGTAGTGTTCAACACGTTGTTTACGTTTATATTTTGTTTACACTTTTTGTATTTGTAGGCAAAGGTCGAATGTTGAAAGAGGACGAGTGTTATGTGCAATTCATGACGAATCCATATTTGAATATGGGCATGTACATCTCTTACTATTGGTCGACACTGTTCGTCATGCTTTACCTCTATTGGGGTATATATCGAGCAGCCAAACAGCTTGCTATGAAGAGCGATCAGGTACTGTACCAGATACAAACTTTTAAAATTCTCTGTATCAGACGGGATTAATTTCCTTCAGAGGAAGTTGAGGTGTCATAGTAAGAGACTGGTGTAATTTAGAGCCTTGGTTCGAAAAAGACAGCTACAGAGATTTAAAAAAGCCGATTTGGCTTGGCTTTTGGTCAACCAACTACTTCCAATACGTCCTGATGACAAATGGAATGGAGAGAAGGGGAAAAACATAAAAAGGAATTAGGACTAGTAAGGGGAAGTGTTTGATGGATACTCCGGTATCCTGAAAGGTCAAGGCTCAAAGCTCTTCCAGTTGGGAAGGGGTCCTCAGAGAATATCCCCATGTCGACTGTGATACCGTAGTCTAGCGACCGGTTCAAATAGGAACAGAGCAAACTTGGTCATCAGAAGCCTGGGACGTCGCCTTCATCAAAATGGTCATACAGACCCACCCAATTCCTTTTGTGATTGTAGGCGTATTGGAAGCAGTTATTTGGCAAAGAGCCAAGCTGGGTTGTATTTTTTTTTATGAAGGTAGGCTGCTTGAACATAGCCTCTAACCTCAGCAATCAGCATTGTTTCGTTTGCTTTTGACATTCCCATCGCCATCTGGTCAGGTGATCACTAATTTCCATTCAGTACCCGCTTCCTAGAGCCAGGGACATTCAATGTGTTCCGTTTGGTTGGTAAATAGAAGCCACCAGAAAATCACAACAACCATTATGGAAACTGATGTCAGGAGAGTATTGCATTTCAGAAAACAAAACGATTGGCGCTGCTGACCGAATTGCGGAAACCGGAAATGTCTGTGCGGACGAGTGACGCAAATAAGAGCAGTTCCGACTCACCGAATGACAATGATACCAGCAGCAGCAGCAAGTAAGTCCACACAAATCCATTGGGGATTATCAGAAGATTTCTGATTTGACTTGCGAATTCACTGTAAAGAGGAAAGTAGGCTGGCTGAGCTTTACGTTCGGAGCCAGAACCTTCATTGTTGCCATCTCTCTCACCTCGCTCTTTCTTTTTGTACTCAGAACCCCTTTTTTCAAAAGGAGGAGTTACCGTATCCTTCAAAATATATCCCAAGTGAATTATTCTTCTGAAGGCTTTTGTCTTTTCAATGAGTACATAGAAGAGTGATGAAACCGAAGCTCGTTCCAAAGTTCCATAAGTGAAACACGCAGTCGACACCAACCAGTTCAAGCAGTTGATACTACTTGTATTTCATATCCAATGTCTAAAGAGTTCGATTCAGCTATTCAGATGTCTTGGTTGATTGGTGCCCTCAAGGGACATGAATGGGATTCCATCGACATCGCTTCGGCATTCGTCTTCACATCTCAACGGTCGTATGTCAAGTAGAACACGGACCGCTTGAGAATTTTGTCGATGTGAATGTGCCGATTGCCCTTAAAAACTCTCCAACAAAGAACTTATGCGGGACCAATTCTAAAACCTGAAATGTTCGAAGACGTTCCAACGCGAAGGGTATCCATGTCAGCCATCGGTCTATGCCTAAAGGCAACGGCAAAAAATGAAGTCAGGCTCTTCAATAAACGAGCTCACAGAAACGTCGATGACACTGCGAAACCTCGCTTTTAGTCCTTACGGCATGGCTCATAAACCCCTAGGGGAAGTGAGCTGTTAACGAAGCTCATTCTGGCCATCCCACTCTAAGAGCTATGGGAGAATTTCGTCGAACATCCATGGCATGAGGTGGTTAGTTCGGCATTTCTTCCTTGTGGGAGTGCATTAACGTAGTACGCACGTTTTGCATACGTCATAGCTGATCACCGTGGAACAAATTCAATTGG
Source organism: Haemonchus placei (assembly GCA_900617895.1). Classification (NCBI taxonomy): domain Eukaryota; kingdom Metazoa; phylum Nematoda; class Chromadorea; order Rhabditida; family Trichostrongylidae; genus Haemonchus; species Haemonchus placei. The sequence continues at coordinate 40,585 of UZAF01016895.1, forward strand.
GACAGGGGCAGTGAAGGCACAGCATCGTAACTATTACGGGGGGACAATCCGATTCGACGCCGCGGAAGAGCATCACGTCAGCTTTCATTAGTTCGGTATTGCCTCAAAGAGGTTGTTGCCTGGATTATAAGGGGTGACCGCAGCCATCGAAGGAAACAAGTAGCGTATGTTCAGGCAGTAATCTGCAGGACTAAAAGTAACCTAACAAGTCTGAAGATGATTGTGGGCTTCAATGAAAGCCTTCTTTCCACTTGTTCGAGTTCTTTTCGAAAGTGCGAGTACTCGAAATTACTAGAAATTTACTAGTAACATGACAAAGGATAAAGTCTTCTGGCATTATTCGAAGCCGTCTGAGGTATGCGCTCCGCATATGGCTTCCATTCATAATCGTACTGGCGTTTTGAATACGTACGTGGTTATACAATGACTTGCGGTGGCCAGCCAATGTACAAATCAGTGCTTTCATCCTCCCAGAGGAGTCTGGTATCGATTATCCAAAACCGGAGGGATGGAAGACTTAGTGGGCTCAGGCGTGTATCGATCTGGGGATCGAACCCATGAGAGATAGTTCGCCATTTGCCTCTACAACCCCTCCGTCTCTGCAGGAACTTCTAACGCAAACTTCTCCATTAGCATAGTCTTTTTGCTTCGGAGATGTCTTCAGCCATAAAGCTGAACATATGGCCTTATAAGGGAAGGGTTCCCCGATAAATGGACGAGTAAGGGCCCTCCTCACATATGAGCGCGCCTTTCGCTTTAGAGCCAAAAAAAGATGTCGCTAAGTGTGAATTCAGGAATCCGTCTCATCTAGATTGAGGGGAATTCTGCATGTGATCAATTCCGTTGGCGGTTGCAAAGTGCAGGGCTAAGCCGCAAAGAAGGAAAAATGGATAACAGCTAGCGATCATTTATCAAAAACCAGATCGGCGCTAAGGTTTCGCAGAAGGGCACATACATATCTCTCCTACCCTCCTTTATCATGCCAACAGGAAGGAGGTAATGGCTGAAACTTGTTGCTGGGGTACTGTCCTTCTCCCTATTCCATTATACTACCTAGCTACCTTGCAATACAAGGGACTCTGTATGGACTTTAAAGGAAGTTTCATGGCCAATCAAGCCCGACAATGGCAAAATATTTTCGTGCATCTACGCGAATCAAACAATTCCTCTACGGGACCTCTGAGGAAGTAGTAGCTTCAGCTTCCTCGTCAGATGATAAACAAAATTGAGGAAGTGATCGACATTGGTCATCCTCTTCAGAGCACCTAGGGAGCTTGGTGTCCGTGTCAGCCCGTGGGAATATGACTATGGGCTGAGTTGCCGTCATGTCGTGTTGAGTTGGTGTAAATGTCCTTCCTGGCGACTCATGAAACAGGACTAAATACATCCTTACACATTTCGGCCTGGTAATTTCACCTGGAGTGAGGTGGAACGTTCTCGAAGCAGGGAGGCTGCAGATCACCTTCTGAGCAAATAAAATAATAATGCTTTCAAGGGCCTTCTCTGACTGGGAAATTGACAGAGCATGTCCGCTTTTTCGTCACTGGATATAATCATGACTCCTGCCCTACTCTGACTTCTGCTAGTAATCGTATTTATTGGAATGTTGATTTGCGAGCAGGACATTGAATTTCATAAGCATTAATGAGGTGCTAACAGCTCGTCTGCAAGCTTCGAAACGGACATCCTTCCATATTCACACTCGATTCGAATTGAGGCTTCTTCAAGCCGCTGAAGTGGTACGTGATTTGCCGGTGCCTTCGCCTCGTATCTGAGACGTCAAGCACGCCGGCTGCGGCGGTCTCGGAAAATTCAATCAAATCCACACTCAGACTGACTAAAAGCTAAATGTGGCGCTAGCTTAATACCGTTATCCATAGTGACGACAGTCATGCTCAATATACATGATGACAGCTTATTCGGAACATGATTAGATCTGACTTCATACTTAGTGAAAGAGTGATGAAGAATGATTGGGCGGGAATAGATCAGTTCATTTATGAAAAGCTAGAGTGCATACCCCAGGAAAGGAGATAGTCCAGATAACAAAAAATTAGTTTGAAAAGTAAATTCTCTCAGTCTTTACTGCAATCAATTAAAACGAACGAGGTTCAGAAAAAAACGGCAGGGCTCCTACCTTCCATGACCTGGAAGACATCCAGTAGATAGGCATTAGCCCCCAAACAGATGTAAGTAGTAAGAGATCGGATCAGTAGGTCACAAAGTGGCTAGGAAATAAGATGCGATATAACACTTGCATAACTGTTTCTTCAATTCTGCCCACGCCTGACAAAAGCACAGTTTACATTTAAAATGGATTCCAGGTATCCTTTTGGACCTGTGTTCTCCAAACATGCCATATGTAGTGTTCTCAATCGGAAAAGCGGTTTAGCTAGTACATTATAGGGGTTCAAAGTTCGTATCCACTGTATGCTACACCCAGAAGTGGCCGGGTTTCAGAGACCTTGAACAGGTGGCACCATTAACCCATTGACGACCGCGTGGCCCGTATACGGGCCACGCCCTGTCGTGCTCCTGGGACCGCGTGGCCCGTATACGGGCCACAGTTTTATTTCCCATGTATAACATTCATTTTCGATTTTTGTGACCCTTTCAAGTATCGAGCAGGTTGATGACCTACTATGGAATCTTGACGCGCAGTGGTCCGTGAAACGTTCACTTCTGACTTTAGTAATAACAGGAAACAAAGTTACTTCTGAGGGCATTGGTAAAGGAGCAAAACCAAATGTGACCCAAATTCATGTAAAAAGGATGAAAAGGGACTTTGCTGAGGTATTCGATGATTCGAAGTATGTCATTCTCATCTTGTCTGCTTCCTCATGTCTAGACAGAGTCGCATTTGGAAGTGATTTGGTAGAAACTCTCACTCCCTTTGAACAGTCAACATTAGATGCCATAACGTAGCTCTAAATAGTGTACATGACTTATAAACTTTACATGCCACATTTTAAAAAACTTTTTTGTTGGCTGTAAATGCTTACGAAGAAATTTACTTGTTCCCAAGACCGTGTGGCCCGCCAGCGGGCCACATCAGCAGCCCGCGAAAAGCGCGCTCGGTCCCACACGCCAGACACGCTAAAAAGGCGCGGTCGCCAATGGGTTAACAATGGAGCACATATGTTGAAAATTGAACAAGTAGTCGTGACCTAAGGCGACTATCGTAGGCCATTTGAGGTTTTTGACTGACTGTAGCTCCTCTACGCAACACATCACAGCTGACAGCTCGTCCAAACATCCTTTGCTGCTTCTGCCGTATTGAACTCGTACAACCCCTTTTTTACTACATTTTCCGAGTACTCAGATTGGACCTTTCAAGGTGCAATCTGAGTACGCATGAGTGTCGATAATTTCGAATACTCTTCAGATAAAGAAACATATCAACACCAAACTTTTCCTTCAATTATATTTTCCTTCTTGCCCTCTCATACTCCCCTCTCCCATGTGTTCTTGAGATACCCAGAACAAGCGTAAGGGATCGAGTATAGTGTGAGGGGCATTACAACTATTGACAATATTTCATACAGTACTGGTTTCAGGTGCTACAAGGGGCCGCCCACGTCATCTGCTCCAGAATCAGCAGCACGACATCCATCAGTCACTCGGAATACGATGACAGTTCATAACAACTATGTGAACCACTGCCCGAATAACTGCTCACCCAAGTACGATGGGTTATTATTGCTGAGCACAAAAAAAAAACTTATAAATAATTGCGTTTGTCATCAAGTTATTCCCCATTTCAGCACAGCTCCGCCTGCACCTGTGCCTTCTCCAACGAAAGAACAGCCTTCGGATCCGTTAGCGTTGGAATCTCAGGCGTTCGACGTCGATGTCTCTGGGCCAGAACCAGTCGTATGCGAGCTTACGATCTTTGAAGAGCAACCTCCTGATGAGGAGCACGACGACATCGTCATATGCGTGGCACCGCCATCCCATTGCTCACCTGCTCAATCTGACAGAAGCGTTTCCGAACGTTCCCGATCAGACAGAAGCGTTTCTGACCGTTCCCGATCAGACCACAGCGCCTCTGATCACAGTTTGTCGAACAAAAGTGATTCATATCACAGTCAATTAGCCCATGCACCCTCAGATAGCATTCATTCAATCCATAGCCTGTCCAATGAGAGCCGTTCCGATATGTCCGACCGTATCCAGTTCAACCATCTGGATGAGGAGCCTTCCGATGAGGAAGGATTGTCGTCAGCATCTGAACCTGAACCGGTCGCTTATGAGGTTCTTATAGAATCCATGAAAGCGGAGGAACCCTTAAGCTCAGAAAATGAACAAGCCTATGCTGTTTCATCCGATCTTCTCCGTAAAGATCCATTCTATTACCAAAAGCCATCGTCAATCATTGAACGGGAGAGTACAGCGCCATGTGTTAGCCCAGAACTTTCGCAGACATCGAATCTGGAAGACGGAGAGCACTGCAGGTACGTGACACATCACTAATCTTAAGATTACGACCAGTACTTGCCGATCACGTTAGAAGTACGGATGTGACAAAAGCCTTTGGAATCCCGAACTGGTTAGAATTTACGATTCCTGAGAAGTCAGCATGAGACATTGTCGGATCAAAAACTAGCCCTAATAGGAAGCAATAGGCGCTCAAAAATTCGTCCTGACAACCATTCCACTCAGCGCTCCCAAGATTGGACGTGTTTACAGGTCTCGTTGAGGCTGATATCTTTCGAAAATGGAGCACGTTTGTTGTAAATGCTGTAAGATCATACTAGCTAATGCTGATAGCTAACATAATTGGTCTGCAGCGACCGAAATCTCGTCCAACACCCCTCTTATCTCCTGGACCTCGTCTTAGCCTTGATAATATTCAGTTGGTTTGAAAAAGGCTCGTTGTTTCGATGCTTGTAAGGATTCGCACGTTTCCTTTGCCATCGTTGTACTATTCTACATCAGTACCTTCGCCCTGCAACCCAATAAAGGTTCATAATATATAGCGAGCTGTCCCATTAAGATATGCCCTATTCAGCAATCCAGAATCCATATTGCCTCTATCAAGCATAAAATTGTATTATAAGGGGTGAAGTTCGTGCCGTGCACTATCAATTTGCCCCTACTCAAGCAGCGTGACAGGGGTTTTGATACAGTTCCAACAATGAGGGTGTAATTATAATGGTAAACAATAGTGATCTTCACTGGTCTCTCCTTTCCAGTTGACCATTTTCCCATAAGGTTTCTTCTTCAGAAATTCAAAACCATCTCAGGGCATTCCCCTTCAGAAATATTTTGAAAATTGTCCTAAGAGAGAGAAACCCTGGTGAATCCCTTCGACCTTGCCCTTTACTGAAACCACTAAGCACTTGTTGTCTCGATTTAAAACACATTGTGTCCTGCTACCGTGGCATTTCCTCTCAAAGGCACAGTTGACGTTGAAATAAGTCTTTGAGAACCCCCCTTGGGATGAACCTGTGTGTGGCTCATACGGATAGCCTAAAGGACGCTGTCGGTTTGAAAAACAGTCAAGATACGACGTATTAAGGGCACCAAAAACCGGCTTACCCAACGTATACACCCAAGGCGTACGAGTTGTTAAGCGTTGAAAAGGTTATAGAGGTTCACCGGAACTCACACTTTGCACGCTGGCACCTTACTGCGGCCAGTTGCATGCAATGGTGCGCGCATTTGAACAGCTCGTCCTAATACACGTTCCATGCATTTTTTCGTAACATTCTCGTCCAACCCTTAACTTTACTTCTATTTCAAAGCCTTGTGATTCCTTGGATGCGCCGATTTTCCCGCTTCCTTCAGCACTTTTGCACTGTTCTGGGCTATAATTTCCACTACCCATCCCAGACTAGATAACCCAACATTATCGTGAACTGTGCCTCTAAGGCGATTTTACAACGATTGTTTTCGTATTCAAAGGGTCATGACTTGGCAAGATCGGTCGTAGTCGAAAACATCCAGGTTTGCAATGGTAAAATTGCTCAACTGCCAATTTCAGGTTGGATCTGACATTTCCGTTCATTGATGCTGAGAGTATTTCATCATTGGTGGGAAACGACGATCTTAGACGACTGAGATCAGTGAGGAGACCTCCGGAGAGTCCTGATGTGCCCAAAGATTTTCATGCGAATACGCTGGAGAGAAAAACGGTGTCACCGAAGCCAGAGCCAAAAGAGGAGATTACAGTTGAAGACGACGACATTGTGGTAGAAGAGGAGACAGTGGTGGAGAAAGAAAGCTCGGCAGACCAGCTAGAAGATCACGACAGCAACGATGAAATCAACCCCAAACCGCAAACACCTCAAGAAGAAGAAAACAACCAGAGACCGGAAACACCAGAACAACAAGAAAACAATCACCAGTTGCAAACACCCGACCAACAGAAAAACAATCATAAACTGCAAATATCCGAACCAGAAGACAACCAGAAAAAGCCACATGAAGACCATCAACAAGATCATCGGCAGGAGCTTCAACTGCAGGAGCTGGTGAGTATTAGTAAACGCTATGCCATCTTAGTATAAGCTCGTGGGAGACGGGCACTAGGATCGGTTTTGTGTAATCGATTCGCCGCGCGCGGCAGCCGCGAGCCATTCGCCTCGTTATTACAGTTCTGGCGCTCTCAATGCAGCTAAATCAATATGCGATTACTATTTTTGGCATGATTTTAATGTTTGTTCTCTTGTTCCTGTATTACCTAATGCTGCTGCATTCTGCTATATTCCTTCGCGCGCGGCGTCTCTCTCATCGCGACGTGACAGTTACGATCCCTGCACCACACTGTACACTGCTGACTTGGGAGGTCTCGATTGATAGAGAAAGTTATAAACTCACGTTGTGATCTGATCAATATTTGACAAATTTTCAGGTGCAAAGCTCGTCCTCATGTCCTCCAACCACCGTTGTAGAAACATCTGAGGAAATGAAAGTGCCTCTGATAGCTGTTTCCCGAGTAGAAAGTGTCAAAACTGTTGAGGGTGCCGTCGGTCGCTTACTGACGGCCGTTCGTAGCCGTTCTTTACGACGAAAGAAACCGAAACAGAAATCAGTAAGTCAGCTCACTGCCATACATTCTTTGTTTATCAGTGGTGTAAATATTCTATCTATTGTGTCTCATGCATGTGTCTTCGGTGGTCCTGTTCTGTGCAGGACCCCATTTCTCTGTCGTACATCTATCTCGTCGTTTTCAGGGCGTTTTACAGGCACTAAATCCGTTTAAGCAACGAGAGGTACAGTAGATTCGAACCACCTTATCAAAATATTATCTTTTTAGTTTTGCGTTTGTTAAACAAAAGGCATCTTGGGACTGACACGATCTTGCGTGGCTTTGACTGGGCAGATTTTGGAGCAGAAATTCACGATATATCAGTATAAGGGTAAACATGAAGGGTGAAGGGCAAAGCCTTTGGTGTCAATCCATCACGTGTTTGGGATATGCCCCCGCATCAGAATCACATGGTCGGGTTCGGGTGCGTGAATGGCCTACCCGGGTGGCGGAACTTCTTCCCGAATTCCCACGTCTAGCAGCAATGGTTCCGCGGCGACTTCGTATCCTTCCGTTGGAAATTCGAACCTTTCCTTCATTTCGCGCGACCCGCCGTGGGGAGAAATTACCATACCCCAAAGGCCCACATGCGGGTCAATACTTCTAAGCTCCTCGGTATTCAAAGCGCACCTGCCTTCCTTTTAAGTCGGATCTTCCTTTTTTTGGTCAAAAACTGTGGAAATTTCTGTCGTACGCGAATTTCCACCCGTAGAGTTTCCATCCCCCAAATGGCCTATGAAAATCGTGTCAGTCGATGTCAATTAGTAGGTACAACCATATGTATTTATGGCTAGGTTCTGTGTTGTGTTTGGTCGCTTGAGGCGGTGCTTGTTTCATTTTCACTATCTGTGCTATAACGTTTCAGGGAATCTTACAAGCGTTGAATCCATTTAAGAAACGAGAGGTACTCGAGTGCGAGTGATTTGATGCTTTTACTTTGGTCATGGTGACAGTCGTGGATGTGAAATTTGGGCATGGGGTTCATAAAGCAATGTGGGAGGGGGNGGGGGGGAGGGCAGATGTAAAACACGAAATGTGGGGTCCGAAGAGGTCACCGAAGTATTCCTGGTGGAGAGCACCTTTCAGGGGATTCAGGATTCAGGGTTCAGGGGCGGGAAACAAATCGCCCAGAACCTTCGAAACATTTCTTTCAAAACGCTAGATTCCTTCTCATCACATAAAAGTCGCGATAAAACACCTCACCATCCATTAAGGAGCCTACCTTCAAAGGTACAGTGCATGGACCACCCACAAGCTTAACCTCAACTTGTGGTGAGCAAAGCATATAACCTCATCCGGCATCTACCAAATCAGCCTTACCATTAGAGCTGAGGCCTTTGCTCTGGCGTCAATTATGATGACGTCATCTCCACGACTGTCACTTAAAATAACGATGAAAACAACGCGTTTGGCTTTGGTTGTATAAAATGCTCAGGCTTGTGTGACATTGACTACATTCTATGCTCCATCAATACAAAAACTAATCGATAGAATGTTTTTAATGCTATGTAATACAACTCGGTTTCGAGAAAAGTGTGAAAATCTCGAGGACGCTTCCATCACGACGAAGAAATTGATAAATGAAATCTCAAAGGCACAAAAAATTATATCGGCTGTATGCCACGCCCAGCCTTGGGCGAGTTCTACCGGCGCTGTAGAGGCTGTATCATCACAAGGGACCACCATATTACGTTCAAATAATTAGTCGTGACCCATGAAGAGAAGTTTTGGCTTAACGTAATCAGCTTTTTTCACAATTGCAACAACTGAATCTCGTCCGAACATCCCTTCCATGCCATTTCCGTCGTGGCAATCTCGTACAGCCCCTATTTTCACTCCCTTTAATAAGGACAGGTTCTCGCTGGGTCGAGGATTTTCTCGCTTTCGTTGTCATCCACCAACACTGCCGCTTTTCAACCAATAAGAGCAACTCAGAATTTTTTGAACTGCGTCTTCAAGGTTGGTATTGGAAGGTTCTTAATATACACTGGGGAAGTAGATTCCTGACCAATCATGGAACACACTGCCTCATATGGCCCCAGAANTTATTTTATGCTTCAAATGTTATGAAAGTCCTCATATGCTGCGGACATTCAATAAACCCTTATCGCCTTCTATACCTTTCAAACAATTTTGTGGTTATCCCTCCAGTTACCAGTTCAGAGGACTACGCCGTGCTAGTATCTCCACCTCGACATCATGCTAGCAATTGGCAGGGCTCGTGCTCCTTTAATATCAAAAACCTCACACCACCTCCAGAATAGTCACAAGATTCGGTTCATGCAGTTGAATAGACGCTATCAATCGATACATCATCAGTTTTCACGGCCGAGTATTATCGATTAGTTCGCTATTGATGGAGCAGAGTGGAGTTTGGCAACAATTTAGGCTCCATAGTGATTTGCACTTTTAGCAGGTGTACAAATCTCGATCCGAGAATCGCGCTCGAAAAGCTCTACGTACAATCACGTTCATTCTGGGCGCCTTCATCGTGCTATGGACACCGTTCTACGTACTGGCAACTATCTATGGATTTTGTGAAAGTTGTAAAAGCTCACCAGCATTCAACATGCTCTACTCGATCAGTTACTACTTGTGCTATATGAATTCGCCATTGAATCCATTCTGCTATGCCATGGCTAATCAGCAATTCAAAAAGACGCTCACACGCATTTTCAAAGGCGACTTCAGGAGAATGTAGGTGAGTGATACGATCCCGTTGGCATAGCACCAACAGAAGAGTTCTACAGTTTTTTTTCAAACGGTTTAATCCTGGGATTTTGGAATGCGCCCATGCCCTCGACCTCCACTCAGTCAATGGCGTTTGAATGTTTATGTGGCCCGTCAGATACGGGGTTAGGTGATGTATAACCCAGATTTTGTCCTCCCAGACGAGTACAGACTAATCGACTACGGAGGAGTAGAAGTAGGAGGGTTGACTGACTCAAACGGATTTCAATCTGAGATTTGTTTCCCATATAACATGCGTGAATGTGGGCCGATTGCTTGGCCCTAGCTCCTCGCATACTAGTACTTGCTTACTAATAAACGATTATGGTTCATCCAAATTCAGAGTTCACGTGGAAGACCATTTTGGAGTTGAGCAGACCAAGTTTAGACAAAGCATAGTGCACTGTAAAACCATTTAGCGCCCCATACCTACAGGAGAGAAGATAAATTAATCAGAAAGGTACGGCAGATGAAACGCCATCTCACATTTGTAAAACCTGTGAAATGCTTCCGACAGAACCATGAGCTATAGGGGCACCAATTATTAGGAAATAACATTTTTGCAATAATAATGCAGTTCTCATCTTGGAACCTTTTCCAGAAAGTTCTGAACTGAACAATGAACATGCGTAACGCACTGGCATCGAACGGATCCATCGGATCACCGCCGATACGAAGCCTTCCGGAAAGCTTTCATTCAAAGCACTTCCACCTGATATCGAGCACGAGAGGCCGGATTACTGGAACATTGATCAAAATCAGCCTTATAATGACGAATTCTGAAGAAGTTCTGGTACAGTAACGAAGTTCTCCTTATTTTTGGCTGCAATGATTACACCTTTCCATGCAAAACTGTGATACTTTGGTGCTCTCATGTGTTTTTATTGTTTAATTCTGATTTTACGATATGTGGTTTGAATTACTTTGTTTTGTTGAGGAGATTGCGATTGCAGTTTATAGTAGGAGTCAGAAGTCATTGATTGCCTTGATTGTTCCAATCAGCTAGACTGCTTTCCTATGTTGCCATCCTCTTTATCACGCGCGGGGTACTTGATGAACGCTTACCGTAATCGATGCCCATAGTCTGGGGAAAATTACCGTACATGCACTGCGATTCGAAGAAAGTACTCAATAGCTACCGTATCCATTCCAAAATGCCATGATTGGTCGCAATAAATCACAGTTCCTCCTCAGTATTTTGTGCATGCTCCGCTTCACTTTTCTATTTTTTTTTCAAAAGTTTGGATACGGTAGCTAATGATTTGCCTCTCTAAGGTCGCTGTAGCTCACGAAATGCTAAATAGCCAACTTTCACCGAGTATACTCAACTTTCACGGTTGGGATCAAGGAGCTGGTCGCAAATAGGAAAGCAGCTTTATTAGTGAAAGCCTTCGTTGAAACACATCTTGAGGTAATATTTCTGCATTCGCAAACTCTTCCACATACAATCGTATCTCATTGCATGCTAAATCTTGCTACTAATCTCCGATCTTGCTAATACTATTAACAACTCGACACCTAATTTGTGCCGATTCCCGGATTTTGTATTTGGGCATTAGGAGCCGCTAGCAGCTCAAGTACACGAAGCGGGGATGGACAAAGCAAGTAACTAATCATGACCCATGACCCGCCATGGCTAGTGAAGCTATGAAAGGTTTCGGCACAAGGTGATTTCCGATACTTCCCCTGATCCAGGAAAACCCTAGGGAGACTGCCCAAGCCTGGCTTTTATAAAGGAAAAGACCACTCAGTATCTCATTTCCCACAAATTTTCAGAATTACCTCCCTAGAATATTCCATATTCACCCTTACAATTGCCCTGCAGATTCAAGGTGATCCCAAATCCAGTGGCATTCCTGGCATGAAAAGTTGATAAGCCTGGAAATTAAACCGTGAGGCTCATCATAGAGAGGCGAGTAGTATAGTTACATGATTGTGAATGTGGCCGTAGGTACCTCTTCTGCTGGCAGAGCTGAGTACCCCTATGTAGTAACGGTCTAGTCTCTCGTCCCTACATGAATGCACTTCTGCGGGGTAACATCGCGGCACCACTCCCACCGGAAACAGTGCGGCACAACCATTGTAAGGACCAGACCGGTAATATTCGAGGGGACGCAGAAATCCTAGTTCTCGAGAGTCCTTCTAATTGTTCTCAAGCCATTTCACCCTCTCTATGATCCCATCATTTCCCATCACAAATGTCCATCCCTGCTCATAAGCATCATGAGCAGTGTCACAAAATGTGCCGAATTTTTTTTCTTGACAAATGGCCATTCTGCAGCAAGACGGTGTAAAGACGCTTCTATAGAAATATAAATAAAAGTTTGAAAAACTTTTTCCTACATCTATCAAGTAAGAAGAGCAGCTTACTTTTAAACAACAGCAACCAAATGCACATTAGTAGCTCTGATTTTTATCAATACGGATTATTGTCGATGCACAACACATAACAATCGTTTAACAGAATGAGGTAACGAATAACCGAGTGTAGACACTGATCCCGTCCATCTACTTACGTACTGGTTTGCTGAAAAATATCAACAAATACATCAGAAAATATAGGCACTTTTTCACATCGAAAGCGAACTCAGAAAGAAAAAAACCTTATGACTAACCTTTCTTTCCGCCTGTCTTTCTTTTCATCTCTTCTTTCTTTTTCTCGTGTTGGTGAAAGTCCTCGGCGGTCATGTGATACAGGTCGGGATACTACAACAACTTCTTGCAACACAGGTCCCAATTAAACAAGCAAAGGAAGCTTACGCCTTGATTCGATCTGTTCACGATCCTTTCGTGCCACTTTTGAATGCCTGAATAGCGAGGAATCAACAGCACATTCATTCAAACAATTTGGAAATGTTAAGAATAAAATGGCCTGCGTTGACCATCGCATTTGTTTCAGAAGCACTGAATGTCGTGAAATCAGGCGAGTTCGTCCCAAATGGGATCTCGTTGGGCCCGAAGATCAAGCAATTACTTCATTTCTCTGGACTTGATTACTTGATAGCGAACACAAAGGGGAGTACATGGCGTAGCTACACGTTCGATGTTTTTGAGACCTGGGCATTTCACGCAATGTTCAACACTGCACTGCCTGCAGGTTTATTCTAATGGACCGCTTTATTTGATTGGCGTTTCAAACATATTTCAATCTGTCGGCACCCGAAATTCAGCGATGGTCTAGAGGGTTTGGGCACTTGATCGGGTGATCCATAAATATGGGACCATCAGACTGGTTTCACGTCTTTGAAGACAACGATTTGTTGGAAACGTCGGCCATAAAAACCAAACCAATCATAGCAATCCTGCTTGGTGTGTAAATCAAATGAGAATGTTCAAATTCTGCCCTGCCAGTGGTCACCTTTGCTGCTGTTCATCTCCTTCCACTCCTACATCTTACTGGGGCAAACTATCTCTGAGAACCACGACGGTTCTGAATGGAAACCCAGTGCGTGGCTAACTCCAAGAATGATAACCAATGCAGAACATTTTTTTTCATTTCGACTTGTGTGTTGCGTGAAGTATACAACAATGACCAGCTCTATCTTTGATAAAATTCATGGTAATTCACCCGTTCTGTTCTTCATCCCGAGCCGATCTCTTGTGAGCCTTTTGATCACGCTTTCGCTCATCCGCACGATCTTCTCTCATTGTTGGAGGTAACTGGAATTGCTAGATATTGCTAAAACGAATGCATCAACCTTTTTAAGAAGCCACAGAGCTTCTAACTGGAAAAATCAATTCCGTAATTCTAGCCCACAGCGTTACACAAAACAGCAATAAATGAAACAGAATATGAATGGAACACAACGGTACGTATGTACTCACCGCAGGCCCGATTTCTTCATCATCAAGACCCCGATCCTTCCGCCTGTCCAGATCTCTAGGCGGTTCCTCTTTCCTCGAAGGTGTTGGATCACGTTTTGTTCGTGTTTCTTTCTTCTCTTCCTCTCGTTTCTCTTTGGGTTCCTTAAACTCTTTCTTCTCCTCTTTTACCTCTTTAACGGGGGGATTGGCCGCAACATCCTTTCGTTCCTTTGGCCCGCCATTGGCAGGTAGTTTCTCGACAGACTGAGCACGAACCTACAACCGAAATGCTTGATAGATAACAGTGTTGTCTTTAATGAAAAACGGATAAAAAATCAGCAAAGTTTCGAATTGAAATCTGCGCACCTTTTTGTGAGGGGGACTGGGTGGCACTTCACCCTCTTCACGTTCAGCTGTTTCTTTTTTCATCTCCTTCACCACAATAGGTTCCTCCTTCTTTTCTTTTTCTTTCTTTTCCACTTTTGGTAGCTCCTTTCTTTCTGGTTCATTTCGCTCTAATACCTTCGGTTTTTCGACTTTGAGTTTCTTCTTTGCTTCAATCGTCGGAGTCTGAAACGATTTCACCTACAAATGGAAGGTGAAACGAAGTTTGATCAAAAATGGAAGGTAAAACAGAGCCTGGTCTAAGAAAGACTAGAATCAGTTGAATAATTGAAATGTATCAATGCCAGTACCCAACGTTGGCCTCTGGACAGTATGAGAAGGGGGGGGGGGGTGGTAGGTGTTGGAGGTAATTTCTCACTATTTGCCACAGGCTTGTTAACAATTGTTATTTCCTGCGCTTGAGAGCTACTCATAGGTACCACGAAGATATTCTCCATGATGGAATTTTATTTATTTAGACATGTTGAAACTTTGGCAACAATTTTCTGATTTAATTTGACTTTACGTGTAGTTAACTGCTGTTATTTGGCCACAGTACGCGTTCCGAAAGTCTCACAAGGTTGACGATTTTGCCCGAAAAGCACAAGTACGAGTTCGAGTCCCGTACGAGGCCGGATTTCTTCACACAAATCGCCAACCTTATGAGAATTTTGTAAATGAGACTATTTTTTCGGAACTAAAACTCGCTCTTTCCCGTTTATTTCCCTGAAAAAAAAAACATATGAGTCGCAGTAGCTTCGCGGGAAAAACTTTATTTCCCGCGCAACCACTGCGACCCTGATGTTTTTTCAACATGTGTACTTTACAGTAAACGTTTGATGAACAGTATCCTCCAAATCTGGCAACTTTGCAGAAAATCATGCTTTGAGGAAACTACATACGCTTGAAGCTACGCAAACTCCCGCTCTCCTTGTAAACAGTTACGTATCAGATGCGGAAAAGGCAATGTTTTAGACGTATACCAAACCCCAGATAATCAATTTTGGAGGTGAACCTACGAATTCAACTTCCATTCAGAACTGTAGAAACATTTGAATGCGAGATATCCTTACTTGTGGGATCGGGTAATGTAGAAGCCAGTGAAAGTTTTTATTTTTTTTTTTCGACGACACGATATTTTCCTGATACCTATTGACTGTCCGGGAGGGTGTAAGGATTGATTGACTTAAACGAGTATCGGTTCAAGAATTCATTCTGAACCATAAGGTGCAACGATGACTTTTTATACTTCCCTACCTCTGTCTAGTACGCTATGCAACCAGAAAATCCTTTTCTAATCTCAGATAATGTGAAAAAGAGAAAAAACTGAAATACCCACTGGAGCAACACGCTTCCGATCCAAAGTTGAATTCTGCTTCACAGGGTGTTTCATTAAAGGACGCTGAAAGGAAATAGGGGATTTTCGAAGAGCAAACGACAAACAGCATTCAAGAGTGATATCGATCAAGTTGTTTTTCCGACTTAATTTCGTCGGCTGGAATGAATCCAACTCTACAAGAGAGTCTTCCTATCTTTGTTCAGTTTTTAGTAAGATTCTGCTAACTGCTGAGCTTCGCAGGACTCACATGGAATTGCGAAGCTTCATAAATTGGAACATTGCGCATTTTTAATCGAACCAGATAGCTTGCAGCTTTTAAGGACAGCTCGTCACGTTTTCCTTTTTCAGTGTCTCGTACCTAAAACAAAAGGAAACTTCGGAAACGAAAATTGTAATTGAAACATCGAAAACGAAAATTGTAATTATTTCGCGACTCAGCGAAGAAATCCTACCTTTTCAGCCAGCTTCTCAACATTTTCTACTACATCCTTCAGTAGTGGGAAGCAAGGAGCAAGCTGTACAGCAAATGATCGAAGTTGGATTGGCATAAGTAATTCAAAAAACTATCAGAAAGGGTAGTAACCTTCGTCATCACTACAAGGCAGTTCCTAACTTGCACGTATTCGTTGTTTTCTACCGAAAGCACTGAGTTAAATGCCGTATACAGTCGCATCTGAATGGTCACAGTTACACATATGCCACTGTATAAAGGGAGTATTGATCTTGATCACCTGCCACTTGAAGCACAATCGTCGAAAGCTTTCGTAATTAACACTCTCGGTTGTTTTGTCTTGTCGGGTTTTCGAAACCAATCCCGGGAATCCTTCACACTCCTTAAAATAATATTTTAGAGAACCACTCGGAAATCCTTGACACACTGATCAAAATTAAGACTAGAACAAATTCTAACTACTTAGCGCTGAAGGTGACTTTTTCAAAAATCAAAACAGGATCAAAACTACCAACTCATCTACCTCTATCCCTTCTTTCTACACACTGTGGGGTTATAGAACAAGGTTCACTTTTTTTACCTTTTTAAATTGAAAAAAAAGCAAAAAGAGCAGTAGTAATGATGTTCGTTTAATTTAGGCGCCATCGCAGTCGTACCTTGAACTTAAAGACAGTATGGAAGTTTGTTCGGTGGCGACCAAGATAACAAGAAATATCCCATGGGATTTGGTCAACAGAATTCTCGCCTCAGGTCATTAACCCCAAAACAACTCACCGAAGACTTTGACAGACTTCTAAACTATACAGCCCTAGATTAAGTAGGTATGCATAACAAGATTTACGTATGCCAAAATAGATCATGCGAGAAAGCTCGTAGAAGTATTTGAAGACGCAAACCTTTTCGAAGATTGCACTGTCCGAGTGCCACCGCTGAGCATGAGAAAGAAGAATCTGGAGAAAAGTGCCAATGGCATTTGCTTCGTTTTCTGTCAGCGCACAAATAAGGGGCAATACATCGATAAAAAGCTGAAACGGTCAACCATCATGAATCATGAATTATCTTCATATTGAATGGGCAGGTGAAGAAGTAACCCCAAGGACTTACCTTATCAATAAACACTAACGATTGAAAGAGTGTAATACGTTGCTGATGTAAAATGATTATCAACTTCGCCGAATAGATCTATAAAACTGTAATCGTAAGAGTTCCACAAATAAGAGGTCCAAAAAGACCAACCGCATCTGATTCTGAGAATAATACCCGTGGTAGAACACAGGTCTGTATGAAGGAGCTAGTTTGCTGACCACCTGAACATGATAAAGGTCATAAAACTATGTATAAATGCGGTACTGATGTTTGTGCTTCTCAAGGGAAACAAGGTTACGAAGAAAGTTAACAATCGCATTTGTGGCAAAATCTAGCAATCCATTTACGCATAATCTAACTAAATCACTGCAGTAGAGGATAGCGAAGCTGAACGACGGAATCCACCACAAGTATACTCAATGCAGTGCATGCCTCAACTTGGGAAATTTTCTTTCAGGATTTCGACTACTTACAGCAAATCCTCCCAATATCTAGATCACCCTACCCCTAATTGTGACGTTTATGCAAATTTCCAACCACTTTTATGTCACTTTATCACCACTCCTCCCCGCTTGTTAAGGCATATAACAGGTCAATTTATCACTCGTCTTTATCTGCTTCCTTCTAGCTGATCCAAAATTGTAGTTGATTTCGCCTTTGCCCTTTTGGCAACTGCAAAAGGCATTCCGCAGGCAGCCGAAAATATTTCGTTAAATTGACTGCTACCTACTCTTCCTACTCCACTTTGACACCAGGTCATCGCAGAACATGGCATTGTTTTCTATTTGGTGACACATTTATATGAACCAGTCCACATTGAAAAGTTAAGAGATCATTGAAAAGTTTAGAGGTCACTCACTGCTCCACTCTAATCTTTTTTTGGCTTCTGAGTTATATAAAAGTCAAATTGGTATATCATTTCGCTGGTCTTTTTCAAATTTTCAAAAGCTGAAGGCTTCTAGGAATGAAATTACGAATTTTCGTTATGGGTACTGTCTGCACTTTACAACGCTCACCTAGGTTCTGCTTAGCTCGCCTGTGCTTCATCGCTGCCAATGTCCCACCCACTAATAGCGAACATAAGCTGAGATCTCAGGTTGTTTACGAAGAAGAAGTTACGAAATCCAGTCATCAGAAAAAGCAGGAATTTTTTATAGGTGGGCTATAGCTTTTGTTTCAAAAATTTCAGCGTCAAAGTTGAAAGCTGATTTTTGTCTACTTTCCACAAGGGTCCGCATACAAAATTAATGACATGTTTAGTTGAGAAAATAGCTAACTAAAAAGCCAAGCGTTAATAGGATTAAAAAACACATTAGAACATTACACTTAAAGAATCACAAGTGTCATTATTTTAACAACGCAAAAGAAAGCTTACGGCCTGCTTCGAATAAATCGTCTTTAACGCTATTGAACCAAGCTCGTATTCTCGCTACATGCTCCGCTTGTCGTTTTTCTTCTTCTCTTAGCTTATTCTCCAAACCACGCAACCTCTCGTCTTCTTTCATTCGCTTTGATTTGCTCTGAAACAATAGTTATCAGCAATCTGCAACGATAATCACATTTTACCAAATATGCTGAGGATATCTCATTTCGGGATCAATTCCGGAAGGGATCTACCCGGATCATACCTAGTCGACACCTCTCTCCTAATATGAATGGATTTAAAATATATAGATCATCCCGAGAACACTTTTCAAGTAGATCAACAAAAGTTTCGACGGACTGTTAACATCAAGGTTATGACTGCTCCTATGAAATTGATTTAACGAAGCCTCAAACAAATGCGCTCAATTGAATTTGGGGGAATCTTTTAGGAAAACCCTAATCACTCAAAACTCACCATGATTGGAGAATCTGCAGCTTCTTTCATTTGTCGCCTAATATTTTCTATTGCTCTTTCATAAGCAGCTGTAGGTACTTCGATATCATAGGAAGAGAGTATCCAAAACACAACAAATAATCTAAAATCGATGCTGTAAATACTATGCTAAAACATGGTAATTTAAGCAAGAAACAAAAAATTTCTCCCAATTAGAGCATGAAAAAGGCAAAAAAAAAAATCGAAAAAGAAGGTAGCCTCGCTTCTAAAATGCGCAGACTTACCTAATAGGTATATCTCTACATACATGCGGTGGAATGCAAGGTTCGAGCTCGTTTATCAACTTTGAGATCACTTCATCGAATGCGGATTTGAAGAAAATGAACTGCAAAACTATAGCTGCACAAATAGTAAGGAGATTGAAACTTGACATGCTATCCCAGACGAGCCTCATCAGCCCAATATTGAAAGCCTTTATGGGACAATCTTATAATCAATTATTCTGCGAGTTACAAAATTCATAAGAGGAGCTCTTAAAATCAAAAACATGCGAAGTCCCGTCTTTTCGTTCTTTATTGCCAGTTGAACTGTTCTTTATTGCCAGTTGATCTGAAGTTCTGCTTCGTTGATGTAAATGACCATGAGGCATTAACTACTGAACTCGGCTCATCAAGATCGACAATATGATGCCTCGAAAACATGAGAAAACTTCATTATGAAGTAGCGAGATTTCATGGCACACACTGAAGTTTAGCAGGATAAAAGCCTGAACAATAAAGTCTTTGGGCGTAGATAAATCCTCCTAAGGGATGCGTCCCGCATTCAGAACCGAAGTGGTGCGTTGAATGCGTATGTGGCCCCTACAGTGACTTGGGCCGGACAGCCGACGAACAAGTCAGCGCTTTCATCATTCCAAACAATACTGGTACCAAGTACTCTACCCCGGAGGGATGGAGAGCTTGGTTGGCCTAGGCGGATCCGTGATTTGAATCAGTGACCAAGCGTGTGTGGTCGTGCGCCACTTGCCACTTCACCACTTACACTCTTAGTAGGAGATTTCATCCAAATTCCCAATACGCGAAGGTGGCACTGAACACGTTACGCGATTCCAGAGTACAGTTTTGTCGGCTGGAAATTTTGTGTCGGTTTGATAAGATAGCGTCATCTGTTATGCAGCTGAAGATCAGGGCGCGATCCACTCTGGTGCAATGAACACCCTTTGTTTCCTTACCAAAGAGTTTCACAAGACATCGATTTCGTGGCCAGATTTAAAGAACAAGTGATAACCATCGATACATAGACTACATCTAGTTGGAATTTGGTTTCTATTATATGATTCATCAGCGATTACCGAAGTCTTTGAAGGCAACGTGAAATACACACGATCGGCGTGAGTGCGCTCCGTCAGACTTAACGATGTCGCAACACATCACTGTCGCAACATACACCGCTACGTTTACAAATACTGATCATCGGTTTCGAGCTTTTCACGGGAGTGATTTGATGTCTAGGGATTATATGAGTAGCACTCAATATCATTTGTTCTTGAGAAGTGAACCACCTACGTTAGTTTTGCTATTCAATTTGGTAAGGAAATAAAGGACAGTATCATAAGAGCTTGCCGGGCCCTGATGCCCAAGTTGACCCACTGGAAAAATGCTTGGCTGTAACTAAGCCAGAACTCCTACTGTGGTCCAGAACTTTTTCGCACACATCTTTGACGAGACTTGTGCTCGAATCGAGCTCGAGCACCTTTTGATCTACAGACAGTCGACG
>UZAF01016896.1:11785-26851 GCA_900617895.1 Haemonchus placei
AAAACCCATCGTGTTACCAGCGGAATATTCTGCTTGAGGTGTACGTTGTATATTGTATTTGCAAAAGATTTTTCGTTCTTGCACCATGGCGTGAGCACATATAGGGAGGGGCGAGAAGCGGTGTAGAGCTTTTCAACCATGCTTTTTGATGCTGTATAGCAGGCTCGTTGGAGAGTGCGAGGAAGACGAGTCCGTGAAAGGCGATTACAATTGTCCTTTACGGTTGCTGATGATAATAGCGACGATTGAGCCATCCCATCGCGACAGAAACCTCGTGTTTGTGTTGATATAGTGGTTTCAAAGGGGAACGTGACCTCCGTTTTGTGAATTCGCCCATGATCTTCGATTTTATGTCGCTGGTAGCAGAGCTCATAGCTTTCTATAGTCGAATGTCAAAAGAAGCTGTACTTCTGGAACCTCGTGCACGAAAATCAAGTTTTGTTCCATCATGTCCGAGTGTCATCTAAGGAAATTAAAGCAAAGTGAGAGGGAGCATGAGCTCTCGAATTAGTCTATTTTCGACAAATTAGCATGTCTAATGTGGTTGTAACTACAGAGTGCAAAGCGAGTGGGTCGATCTGTCTGCTCATAGATTCCCGGATAAGTTGGAAGCATGTCATCGGCATGTAGCATGTTGTATCATAAACTTAATTTAGGAATCTCATTGTACAAAAGTTATTCCCACAGAAAGACAGTAAAATGAGCAACAAAGTCGTCATAGAGGCTAAACTCGGAGCAAGAGTATGTGAGTTCAGGGTTTTGAGTTTAGCCGTCGTATCATGTTCAACCGCATCAACTACGTTTACCTCGAAAAAAGTTTTCTAGGTTTCTCGACAAGTAGGGGATTACCATATTGCACATAAATCTATCTATTATTGTTCCACAGTATTTTTTGAAAATGCCAATTAACCTGTACCAACGCTGCAAAAGTGCGGGCAGTATTCCTCGAATGCGAGAACCGCATCCCATCATAATGGGGTATTGGTCAGATTAGTCATTCGACCGCTCCCTACCGTAAGTGCAGGGAGCAGCCGAAAATTTTGAAACTCTCTCTTGAGTGTTTCGGGTAAAGAGGTGCACCTTTTTGGTTTAAGACGGTGAAAAAATAACGGATTACTGTTGATCACTGTTCCTCGGAATGATAAAATGTACGGAAGTTCACTAGATGGCCATTGAACCGAAAAACGTTTTCCAACTGTTAGGACACTTTTGATGGAAAACCAAAACGAGCGTGTGCAGCAAGTATCCGAACCCTCATGTCATGCCTGCAAGTTCATCGTGCTATCGGCTGCGCCTTTTTGCTTAGTTCCGTTGTGTGTTCTGTACAGTGGTATATCACAAGGAGAAATCGGTTCCTTAACTTCGTTCAAAGAATCGTTTCGCAGGTTTGTAACACAGGTTTAGATCAGCGTTCAAAAATACGGCGGCACACATCTAATCATCGCGGCCCCGCGACCAAGTATCTTTATTTGGTTAAGCGACGACAGATAACATAATTTTCATACTATGTGATCCTATATACAGGGTGTGCCACAAATATGATACCAACTTTACGAAACCCCACAATTTCCTTGTTTGAAGGGTTTTTCTAAATCTGCACTTCCCTTCATGTTTATGATATACCTTGGATCACATAGCTGCTTTGATGCTCTCAATTCGCCAGCTTTCGAAAAAGGTAAGCCTTGCAGTCATCTTGCAGCCATCCCGTCTTTGTGCGCACACAGCCGTTTTACGGGATCGCTCTTCGGGTCGGAATTTCTCGCATGACGCTTCTAGAATCGTGTTGCGTGGGCAGGTCAAGGACAACTTTCAAGACGGTCGTCTTATCTCAGTTACGATCCTTTTTCCGAATACGATTGCCTGGAAATGATAAAACTACGAAACCTGCAGCAACACGAGAA
This sequence comes from Haemonchus placei, assembly GCA_900617895.1. Lineage (NCBI taxonomy): Eukaryota > Metazoa > Nematoda > Chromadorea > Rhabditida > Trichostrongylidae > Haemonchus > Haemonchus placei. The sequence continues at coordinate 13,687 of UZAF01016896.1, forward strand.
ATTGACCGTATGTTTATTTCGATAACAAAACGCCCTCCCCAAGTAAATACCATTCTATCCAGATAGATTCCGAAAGCCTTATAAGCTCTCAGACGAGAAGAAATTTAACGGAGAGCACAAATACCGTGCCAACTTGTACGCGGCACGCTCCAACACTTTTTTGTGATAAAAAGGGCTCCGCGTGGATCACATGTTCAGATCTCAGATACACGCATGTTTCTCACAACGAGTGCCGGAGCCGATGAGAAAGGTCCGATTATTATCGTAGCAATTTTCTCTCTTCCATGATGATTTGAGCTGAAATTTGTGTCATCGCAGCGTATTGCTTATTTTGTCGAGAAAGATATAAAAAACAATCATATCATCTCCATAACACGTTGTCAACGAGAGCGTTTTTCGCTTGCGCGCCCACGGGACCAGACCGTTTGAAACGCTGGCTAATCGTCGGTCACCATAGACCGACATCGTCCCACGGGACAGACACCATATCTAATTACCGTATTGACGTATAAGGATTCTACGGATCTCCTTCACTGAGGGCTCTCTCTCACTGAAGGATCCCCAGCCGGTTAGTGACGAGGCAACGTAGGGCGTCCCCAGGTGGCGGATAGGGGAATTAATCGCCGACCAAAAGTCACCGGTACTTGCCCAGAGACGCAGGTGGATTCAGGGGATGGACTCCTTGGTTCCTCTGTGCTGGGTCGATATACCCTCTGTTCCTCGCAGGCAATCCATGCATACGTGTGTGGAGAGTCTGTGGGTGCAGTTGGTATCCTGCCCATCGACTCGGCCAAAAGCTTGCATTCGAGTGATGAATAAGTCACGCAGGGAAGTATCTGGAGGCGATTCGGGGCCGCCTCCAAAAACAAAGCCCCTTGTCCACTTTGGGATAGCCTGGCAAGCCCCCGGAGACAATAGCCCCCACGTCAGAGCCTGGCAAGCTGCACGTTGGGTATCTTCACGCCAGAAACAGTAATAGAAATGGGCCGCATTCCGCTGAATCTGAGGTAGCCCCAATACGGCAGCGTTGGGTAGGACCATCCGGGAGAGGCTGCTAAAATCTTAGGGCCAAAAACAGGCTGCCCAAAAGGAGAAGGACTAAGATGGCGATCTGTCGTTCAACGCACGGACGCTCACATCGGAAGCGTGTTTAGAAGACCTGATGATGCAAGCTAGGAAGATCAAGTACGACGTCATCGGACTGACCGAGACGAGAAGGCATCGCCCGCTGCACGCTGTATTTGAGACTGGAGAAGAACTGTTCCTTGGAACATGCGACAGTAGAGGCGTCGGCGGCGTAGGTGTCCTCGTCAATACGCACTTGGCCAGGAACATCGATTCGTACGAAAGCTTAACAACCCGAATCGGACGTTTGCGATTGAGAAGATGCGGCTCAATCCCAGCTCTAACCATCTTCGTTGCTTACACACCAACATCGAGCTACGAAGAAGAGGAGTTGGAAGCGTTTTATATGGATCTGGAGAAGCTCTACAGAAAAGACCACACTTTCTTCAAGGTCATCGTCGGTGATTTTAACGCCAAGATTGGCCCCAGAAGAACGGCTGAAGAGCTTCACATCGGGACTCACGGAGTGGAATGGAATGAGCAGGGTGAAAGGCTGTCCGAGTTTATCATGACGACCCACACCATCCATGGTAACTCGCAGTTCCAGAAGCCCTCTCATTTAAGATGGACATGGGAGTCACCTNTGCGTCATTTGGAATGGGAAGACTCGGGAGTGAAGGTCGACGGCCGCTTTCTACATCACCTCCGCTTTGCAGACGACATCGTGCTTATAACACCGAACATCGAGCAGGCGGAACGAATGCTGGCCGAGTTTGATAATGCTTGTGGAAAGATCGGCTTGAGGCTGAACCTAACGAAAACGATGTTCATGAAAAATGGACTGGTACTTGATGCTCCTTTCACATTAAACGGAACGAATATCTCCGACTGCTCTAGCTATGTGTATCTAGGTCGGGAAGTCAACATGATGAACGACCTAGCTCCAGAGCTGTGCAGAAGGAAACGCGCCGCGTGGGGAGCATTTAAGAATATCGAGGGAGTAGCGAAGAAGGCAAAGAATATCCGGCTCCGCGCTCACCTTTTCGACACTGCTGTCCTTCCTGCTTTGGCGTACGCCTCGGAGACTTGGACTCCACGAAAGCAGGATGTGCATGCTGTCAGCGTTACTCAACGCGCTTTGGAAAGGACGATACTCGGAATTTCTCTATACACGCAAGTGCAGAAGGGAATCCGGAGTTCCGAGCTCCGTCACCGAACGAAGATCAGGGATGCCGTTGATTACGCCAAGAAATCGAACATCAGGTGGGCCGGACACGTTATGCGATATAGTGATGACCGTTGGAGCAGGGCGGTTACTGAGTGGATCCCTCGGGACATCAAACGAACTCCAGAAAGGCCGCCAACGAGATGGTCAGACTTCTTCACGAAAGCTCTGAACGAAAGGAATGTTGAACCTCGTGTCCCTGAAGCGAGAACGATTCACTGGACCACTCTGGCTCGTGACAGGAACGAATGGAGACGTTACTGGCGCCCGCTCGAGACAGTCGATGATCAACGGGACGACAGGTGATGCAGGTGATTTATAAGGATTATTATTTGTGTGAAACAAGTAGAAAAACTCCTGGAAACAATAGAAAAACTTTGGAGGTCTCTTTGAAGCCACGACCAAGATGATACAATGATTTTATTCGGCTAACGTTTCGGCCAATCGCCTTCGTCAGAGCCTGGGAGCCAAAAAATATTTGAGACTCATCCTGACCAAATGACGTTCAGACCTCAGCTTAGTTCAGGTGTGGCCTATAGATAACTAGGAAAGTATTGCAAATCACAATAGGTAACCCACCTTACAAGGAAGGTCTATCAGGGCGTGGGACGCTTATCAAAAATGGTTTTTTGCATGGTACAGGGGCATGAGCACTGAGTATAAAACTATGGTCCATTTCCGCTAAATGGCCGTCTGAATGCCAAAAAAGGGGTGGAAAAAATTTTGTCAAAAATTGCCGTTTTAACCCACTAAGCGTCGTTTGTTTCATTCATGGCGTCGACTGTCCGCACATCAGAAGGCCCAGTGGGCTGCGCACTGAAAATAACGTGAACGGTAGCCAAAAAAGGGGCCCACATGTTGAAACATGTTGGAAGGTGCGGGGAAGTTTCATATGTGCTCTCCACGGTTACCCAGCCAGCAGCGTCGGATGGTCTGGTGGATAGCGATGAGGACTTCGAGATGGGACGGGTAGGCTGGGTTGATGGTTCGAATCCTCGGGGTTTCGCCGTTTTTGCATTTTATGCTACCACCTCCAGATTGGCTCCATATTACACCAGGGCCAAAGCAAGCGTCTGTCTGGTCGTGGTTGTGGCCAGGACCTCCCATAACCTCTACAAGTTGAATTTTACTGATATCGACTGAGACGGTATCAGTAAAAGTATCCGTGGGACAGTCTTACAAGAGAAAGAGAAATGAATTTTGTCACTAATTCTTGAATATTCATTCGTTCAAGTCTTCTACTGTTGTACAGACGGCTTGTTATACAGTCATGACACTGTTAATTATGCGATTAAAACTCTTCTTCACACCCGCATCTGTGCATTTGTTCTGCATTTTTAGCTAACAATAAGGCGATAGATTAATTGGACTAGATGCGGCTTACATTTTTGTATTTTCTTTTACGTATTTGATTGTTGAATTCATTTTATGTGGACGTAGGAGGTGCTAAAGTGTACTCGTGCGTAATATATCCTCTGATCATAAATGTACCTTTGATATCGGAAATCGTTTTCACCCTCAACAGAGTTTCTTCGAAAGTGAAATACTTCGTTCGGGTGAGAAACTTTAGTCCGTTCTGGTTGAGTAAGCCTAAACCTAGAGGGCCATCAGAGCAGCAGGAATTCCTTACGGAATAAATCTGTTAGCTGGGTCCATTCTGATGTCCATGCTGGCTTTTTTAGAATACCTAGCTTGGAGTGTTATAGCTAAAACAGAGGTAATGATTGAAAACAGGAAAAGAAAGAGTTTTGCATATGAATTCTAGGCTTTTTTTGCTACGCGGAGTTCTATATTGATATTCAAAGGAATTGGCTCGAAATCGGCGGACATTGTAACTGGTTATTCCTACGAAGATTCATTCTAGTCCTGATCTCCTTTTTAGTATTGAATGGGTGGGGTCCTTATTGTTCTCCGTGAAATTTCATCAGTGAAACTTTTCTGCAACGACTCCGATCAGAGATCGTTTAAGGAGTGGGTGAACAGAAGACGACTCGATACGTAGACGACTGCTTCGTCGCCTGCTCAACCCAGAAAGAAATGGACAAGTGCTTCGAATTGCTGAAGAGCCAGGCTGACAACATACGGTTTACACGGGAGAAGCCAAATGACAAGTGGCTGCCGTTTTCAACATGCAGGTCCAGCTTGAGCCAGGGTTCCTGCGGGCAAAATGGTACAGGAAGCCCACCAGCAAGAATATTTTAGTCCATTTCAGGTCGGCGCATCCACGCAAAATCAAGCAGGCTATCACGGCGAATATGATAAGAACTGCAAAAATGGCCTCATCGGGGGGCCAAGAACAAGTAGAATCCGTGGAACTCGCTAAAAAGGTGGCTCTCTCCAATGGGTATCCCCTGAGGGACTGACGCTATGGCAGACCACCCCAACGAAAACCACACGAGCCAAGAAGTGAGAATTCGGAGAAGGTGCCTTTTTGCCTTCCTTTCGTTTCGGACTCCGTCAGTCTAGACGTGAGAATGGCCTTGCGAAAGTGTGGGCTCGATGACACGGTCCGGGTGGTTGAAGTTCCCCCCAGAAATCTGAAGCAGAGGCTGGTACAAAACCGTCTCTATGATCGTTTCTGCACGACCCCCCACTGTATCATCTGTCCCAAGGGGCGAGGGGGTAACTGCATACATCAGGTGTGATCTACGTGATCACATGCAACCTCTGTGGAGATGAGTACATAGGCGAGACCGGAAGACCTCTAATATGCAGGGCTAAGTAACGCCTGGATGATTTGAAGAAATCGAGGAACAAAACGCCCCTGGGGGACCATAGGAGGCACCACCACGAGGATGTGGAGTTTGGGGTATCTATCAGGGTCTTGATGCGTGAACCCACGACCTCAGCGCGAAAGACTCTTGAAGCTTTTTGGATCTACGCTAAAAATCCAAAAATGAATCGGAAGGATGAATGTCTGGCTGTAACTAACGAGCTTGCCCCGTTCCTCGACCTGTGCGGTTTTCAACTGCCACCGGCGTCCGAGGTAGGTTTCAAAGCACTCGGGCCCACCCACTGTGAATAGTATAAATACGCAGTTCAAAAAAGGAGGGTCAACGGTCTTCTTGTGACATCTAAGGTGGGTTACCTATTGTGATTTGCAGTACTTTCCTAGTTATCTATAGGCCACACCTGAACTAAGCTGAGGTCTGAAAGTCGTTTGGTCAGGATGAGTCTCAAATATTTTTTGGCTTCCAGGCTCTGACGAAGGCGATTGGCCGAAACGTTAGCCGACTAAAATCACTGTATCATCTTGGTCGTGGCTTCAAAGAGACCTCCAAAGTTATATCTATACTATGCGAAGATTAAACGATAGTCGAACATGGTTGCAAAAGGAAAACTGGTATTCTGCTAAGATTTAGGTGGATTTTACAAAATACTTCCCTGGTACTTCTAGAGCCCTAATATTTATCGTCAATATGGGTTCTATGGCCGATGATGCTGATGTCCTGGAAAGATGTTTTTACGATTCAATGCTCGAAAGTGACGCTGAGTACTTATATGAACCTGAGGAAGAAAGTGGATTTGTTCCTGCAGTTGTGCGGGATCCAGAAGACTTCGATACAGATGAGACCGACGAATGTCATAGCGACAGTGAGGCGGAAAATAATACCTGGACTGACAGTGCATTCCGCAATGATAGATGGATTTTCAAGGAGCCGACAGGAGTACATCAAGATGTGGAGACTGTGAAACCCCTCCCGAGTTTTACAAACGAATATACAGTAGCGCTCAGAAGTGTTCGGTCGAACGCTTTCACGCTTTTCTTGATATGTTTAACTAAGCCATATTTTACACCATAAAACATTATTTGATTGTAGAGCAGCAATATCCACATATTTTGAATAAGATGTTTATGCGGCAGCATATTTCGCTAAGAGCAAAGTTAGTGACGTCTGCAGTTATTCACACCTTGTGTACGTTTTTGTTCTCCACTGTGTTCGGCATTACACTTTAGACATGACGAAAAGAAAAGAAATTCTTGAGGGAATAGCATTCGTTTTTCTAGTTGACTTTGAGTCCAAGCCCTTTGGGATATCTGGAACATGATAAGACTGCAGGTTAATAATGGTAAATACTCACAATACACCCATGCTACACATATCGAAATTTCGCGTGATTAGATCCAGTAGGAAAGGAGTTACGACTAAAAAAGTATGACTGAAGAAGCATTTTACCGAAGACTTCTAAGCGCTACTGTACATGGCCATCAGAAGAGTCGTTCGTGGAAAGAGACAGATATCAGGGAACTGAAAAGGTTTCCTTCGATCTTTGCTTACAAATGTCGCGGTGTCCCTTAGACAACCAGAGGAACTACTGGTCACTGAAATCTAGATATTTACCCAGAAACGGGCATTCCATAGCCGGTGACACTATGGTGAGAGATCGATTCGAACAGCTTCAACAAATCCTTCATTTTGCTAATAATAGCTATGCGGACAGTGTACAAAAGTCAACCTACTTTGGACTAATTGAACGCTTAATTTCAGTGGATGTATAAACCAGTACAGTGGAGCCAAGAGACATTGGTTCGGGATCAAGCTGTTCAAGTTGTTTCAGAGCAAGCAGGTTACACGCTGAGCCGGTAGGGATCCAAAGAGAACGAGGACAGTAGCAGAAACTGTGGTGATGGAGCTCATGGATGGATTTTTCAAGCAAGGCAGGTGCTTGTGCACCGACAAGTGGTACACAAGCTTACCAATAAAGAAACGCACCGACTCGGTAGGTACTTTGAGAAGAAATCGAAAAGGTCTACCTTCAGCGCTGAGAGAAAAAAGTTGAAACGTGGGAGCTCTTCTAACAGCAGAACCAGAGGTGAGTGCTGATTCTGAAGTGGAGGGATCGAAGAATTATCCATATGCTGTCTATCAACACGATACAAGTTGCCAGCCTGACGGGAAGCCAGTTGTCGTTGCCGACTACATCATAATGAAAGGGTTTGTGGGTCTTGGTGACCAGATAGCCAAGCCACGCCTTATGTGAGAAAGACGAGCAAATGGTACGTCAGACTGTTTTATCATTTGATCATCCAAACGGCTTTATTTATGCTTGGTTCCTCTACTGTGAGGAGGAAAAAAATCAAGATCAACTTCATCAAGGAATTAATTGTCGGTGCTTTCATTTATGAAGTCACTGACCAGCTCCTACGAACAGACCGTCATCTAGAAGGAAGCTTGTTTGTGATCCTTGAGTGAAGTCCAAGGCAAAGAATTCTGTAAAAAATGCTACAGCCTCATATCAAGGACCCATGGCAGAACAGCGGCTAGAAATACTGCAGAGAAAACCAAAACAAAGTGCGACAAATCCCATCAGTTCTATTGCCTTGAATGTTTCCAAAGTGTCCATAATTGTTGAATTTGGTAAATGATTCCAATTACTCTAGCTTTTTAATTGTGATCTGATATTATGTATGACTCCTCACTTGATATTTAACACTTCCCCAAAAACCTCGACGCTAAATTTAGCGAATCGAATAAATGCAATTCGAAACAGAAAAACCTCAGTTCTTCTTCATTTGGCTGACTTTACAGTGCTGTCGGTCACCACTGACCGACATCGTCGCACGAGGTAGACTGGTTGTCGATCAACACTGACCGACATTGTCGTCAACGTGATAAGAAACCTTCTGAGAAGGTGCTGCGAAGGGTCAGAGATTACTCCAGGAATACCCTTGGGAAACTACGCCGTATTTGCTCATGAATGGATGAATATCAAGATTGATGCTGAAGAAAAGTTCGCGATTTTATCCTCGCTTCAATTGGCCTACGAATTCCTACGACCGCAATTGAATGGGTCGAAGGGTATAGTTCATGCTGCAGAGGGAAGTCAGCGTTTCAAAAAAAAAAAAGAACACCACTGCTGCTGCTTCTAAGAAATCGTAGAAAAAAGCCAGGGCTGGATTTTTTCGTGGAACTCGACGAGTAGTCGAAGCATCTTTGAGCTATAATTGGTACAGGAGCCGCTTATATAAGACGACCGTGCGTTCATTTGTTACTGCGATGCATAGTGAATAGCTCACATAAACTCAAGATTTATCAATAGGAACTATGGTTTCTACACAACAATTATTTCGTTACCATATTTATGGCGCACCCTATACAACAGCTACCTAGTCGTTTCCTACGAGTCGGTGGTGATTTGCTAATGATAGCGACAACGACGGCTCTAGCACATCTCGAGAAGGAATCCTCTCGAGATGGATAATTTCGAAAGAGAAGCAAGTAACTAATTTGCAAGTTAGCCTATGAGCACAACTGTTTAGCAGAGGTGGAGTTGGCCATCGTTTGTCACCTTTTAAGAGCCGAGAAAAGTCGCACACTTCCATGTACGGAGAGCAAATTTTGCTTCATTACTACCGAAGATCATCGGCAAAACTCAAAAGAAACTGAGAAAGTGTATTTCGTACATCATGTGGATAGTGAAACGGTGACAGTGATAGGTTAGAGAAGCTTTTCCTTGTCAGTTGTTTCATTACTATGGAAAGACCATCTTAGATTCTCCGTGCTGAAGTATCAAATATGGTCATAAAAAGCCCAGTAATTTTAACCAGCTTTTCTTGAGGGGTTGCAGTACTCTACCCGAATTCTCACGGCAAGCAGCAGTGGTTTGGCGGTAGTTGTTCCATCGTTCCACTAGGAATTCAACTTTTCACTTCATGGGGTGCGAGTGTACGCTGTCGGGTTCGGTCGAGCGCGCCGCGATTTTTGAGAAGTAGCCCCATCCCTTCTTGAGTAAGCTAGGCACTTCAGTTCCAGTTTTCTGGAAATTCATTTTCGAGGACCTCAAAGAGAAGTGAGGCCGTAGGTAGTCAGCAAAAGGGATAAAACAGCTTGCAAATGCTTTTCACGCACATTATAGATAGGTATCAAGGAATTAAGCCTTGCTGCTACGCCTATTCTTTGCCCTAACAACAGCGCCCTCACTGCACGTTGGCCACGGTGTTCAATTTGCTCATTCGTCCCACATTACAGGAAGATTCGCCTCTGCAATTCTGTTCGCGGAATTGTTTTATCATTTTGAGATGCAAAGAATACATTCCGCAGAATACATCTCAATTTGAGCGGTACTCGAGCGGTACAAAACGATTTCGCTATGGGTCAAGATCGATACATTTTCTATTAAGTCATGCAGACTGACCACAAAAGTATTACTGAGCCGACTCGCCATCAGAATCCTTGGGAGTTCTAGTCGCGGGCTAGTTCGACAGCATTTATTGGGTGTCAGTCGTGTTTTTCCACTATGTAGGCACGAGCTTATCCCCGTCTGGATGTTCTGCCCATACGCGCATATGACAATGGCAATGTTACTAGAGTATTCAAAAATCTTCAGGCGCATTTTCGCTCCATAGAAATAGTAGAAAGGTGGGGCCCAGTCATGGTCGTGTTGCTAACTTCGCTGCACAGTTGTTTCCAATTATGGCATGTTACGGAGTCAAAACTGGTTTTCCAATCAGCTCCTTGATCGATGACCCTTCACCATTGACCTTTAGTGGGCTAATAAGAGACCTGCTAGTCCTATTGAATCATAAACAGAAATCATCTTACTAATTATGCGTTTTTTGTAAGATTACCCGCAAATCAAAAATCGGTCCTTATTCGGAACGCTTCTGTCACTACCTTAATTGCCGCCCAGAATTTTCAAGCAATCTGTTCCTAATTTGTCTTTTTGAGGAATTACTGAATTGACTTTGCAGCAATTCCAAATACATTCTCGGTAATTCATTCCGGCTATGGTGAGCAGCTGCTTGGATTGGTGGTACGAACTCAATGCTTTTTCGACAAACCCAGCCGTCATTACGTCGTCAACATTAAGACGATTCGCAATCTCACTTGATAGTGGAGAAACATGGTTCACTGCTGAGGTTGTGCCTATTTGAGCACACTCGGAGATGCCGTCACTCCGAATGGCACTCTTCAGAAGCAATAGTGAATTAGGTTGTCTCTGGTGTGTGCGAGATCTATACTCTTAGCCAACAAAAACCTCCAGTCTCTTTCAGCACAGTTCCCTATGAAAGAAAATGTGTTCAATTAGAATAGTACTCAGCATAGCTACACGCCGCCTCGAATCCCTGCAACACACTTTGCAGCAGTTCTACAATTAGCGCAGGATGAATTGAGAGTCTTCAAAAGTGGTAGCGAACTAGGTCGTCTCCGGTGAGTGCGATACTCTTAGCCCACAAGAAACTACGGATGCCCTTATGAGGTTTAAGCAGATTCTTCCGAGAATTCTGATGGCGATTCGGCCCAGTAATACTATCGTGGTCAATCTGTGTGATTTAATAGAAAATGTATCGATCCTGACCGATAGCGAAATCGTTTTGAACAAAAATCATTTACAGGTTACTGTCATATTTTTTGTGAGAATGTCTGCTCTCTCCCATCTGTTCAGCTAGACAGTGCTGCTTGATGGAAGCCAGCAGAACCTTCTAGGGTTACTCAGAAAGTTTTACTTGTTTTCTGTAGAGCGCAAGGATACATTACACGGCATAACATACATAGCATCAACATGCTGCGTATAATATCGTTTATTTATCCATTACGAATTTTGTAGAGTATTGAGGGGGATCTACTTGACCTCCTTGACGTCTAAGTATTTCGTTGACAAGTCACTTGGTTACCGTGTCTCGTGTGATATTATTCCGTTATTCAGTATTACGTGTTTATCCCGTAGTGACGTGTCTATGCCACGTGGCAAGTAAATACAAGGCAAACCCTACTCAGAGACGGAACCGCGTCATTATTGATTTTTATTCGACTGTTCGAAGAAGCTCCGTGTCTTTTTATTCTTTGTTGTGAGCCTCTACGGTTCTCCTTCACTGAGGCTTCTCTCTCTTGAGGATCTCAGCCGGTTAGCGGCGAGGCTACGTAATGCGTCCCCAGGTGGCGGATATAAGAATTAATCGCCGATAATCGTCGCCAGTACTTGCCAAGAGACGCATGTGGATTCGAGGGATAGGCTCCCTGATTCTGCTGTGCTGGTCGCTATACCTTCTGTTTCTCGCAAGCGTATCCACGCAGACGTGTGTGGAGAGTCTGTGTGTGCAGGTGGTGTTCTGCCCATCGACTCAGCCAAAAGCTTGCAGTCAAGCGAGTGGGAAGTATCTGGGGGCGATTCGGGACCTCCAGAAACAAAGCCCCTCGTACACTTTGAGATAGCATGGCAAGCCGCGGAGTCAACCCAGCCCCCTGTTAAAGCCTGGCAAGCTAAACGTTGGTTATCCACTCGCCAAAAACAGTAATGCACATGGGCCTCATTCCCCTGATCCTGAGGGAGCAGCGTTGGCCTAAAATCTCAGGTACAAAACAGGCTGCTCAAAAGGGGAAGGACTAAGATGGCGATCTGTACTTCCAACGCATGCTTGCATCAGAAGCGTGTATAGAAGAACTGATGTCGAAGAGATCCGAGGCAATGGAGAAAATGAATCGGATCTCTTTGACAGCCACGTCTATCTGCCTACCCACCATCTTGAAGGCAAAGTTTACGATAATTTTGGGTAACCCACATTATGACGAAAAATGGAAGATAAGATGGAAAATAGTGCGATCGAGGAGTCGGAACTGTTTCCGAAGTGAGAAAAGCTTCGAAAAAATCGTTAAAAAGGGGGCTGAACGAGAACGAGACTAGAAGAATTAAGAAGAGTGGGCGTTTGGACGAGCTACGCACAGTGCGTCATTGCGTACATGTGAGTCCTGGTGCAGATAAATGACTACGGGAAGCAAAAATTCATTCACTTATAAGCATAAGTAAACAAAAAAAACACCAGTCACAGCAAAAAAAAAAACTCACCTTTTTCAGCCTCTTGGGGTAGGAAATTAAAGGGATCGCGGCAGCAAAAAGAATAACAGTGGAAAAAAGAGTGGGAGAAAAATACGCCCCATCACTCGGCGATCAGCTGATTGTGTGTGTGGGTCCTAGAACGAAAAATAGCAATCTGTATTGCTTCGACACTCGTCTGACGTGACATCGATCGAGAGGCGGGAAAGCCACTCAAGCCAGCAACAGGGCTTCCACTGCCCTGTCCGTCGAGATTTTGTGAACGAGAGGGTCCCTTCTACGCCCATGGGGGTCACTGTGTATTCCTTAGGGAAGAATACCGTAACCATTTTCATCGTGAACCGTGCCTTTAAGCTAGACGAATATACCGTTCCTTCGGTTCTCCCTTCCGGAATTCGAAATGCCATTACGTCGATGAAAAATTGTACGGCGCCCGGTCTCGATAGGATCGAACCAAAACATCTGAATTCTTCCACCAGTTATCGTTAGAACACTGGCGAGGCTCTTCACGCGGTACTTGTCGGAATGCAAAGTGCCCACTTTGTGGAAAACTAACAAGACTGTGTTGCTGTATAAAAAGGAGATCCAGACGATATTGGCAATTATCTGACTGCTGTCTGTAATCCACTAACTTTTCACTCGCGTCATTCTAAGCAAGATTGGCAGAATATTAGATGAAGGACAGCCATGCGAGCAAGCAGGATTTTGGAGAGGGCTCAGTACAATCGATCATATTCACTCTCTTTCAAGACTCACTGAAGTATTGCAAGAGTACGAAATGCTGTTATGTCTTACTTTCATCGATTTGAAGAAAGCACTTGATACCGTCGAGACAGAAGCGGTAATGGAAGCCTTGGGCAACCAGGGTGTCCCTACTCAATATATAAAGATGCTTCGTGAGCTCTACAATTTCACGACCAGGATCTCACCATTCTACACGGAAGTCATCATCAACCTGAAGAGAGGTGTTACCATTTCGCCTTAACTTTTCAGTGCCGCTCCCGAAAACTTCATGCGTCATTTAGAATGGGTAGACTTGGGAGTGAAGGACGACGTCCGCTATCTACATCACCTCCGCTTTGCAGACGACTCGTGCTTGTA
>UZAF01016896.1:30586-49888 GCA_900617895.1 Haemonchus placei
TCACCCCTCAGTCACAGAAGCGGCGTTCGGTCGAGTAGTAGCGCAATACGCCGTGCAGTTGCAAAACACATCACCCACTGGCTGCTTTCATAGTCCGCGAGCGAGCGAGCGAGCCGGCCGGGGGACAACTCGCTCGGCGGTATCGACCAGGATTCAGTTGTAAACAAAGGGCAAGCGCCGTCCCAATCGCTCGCTTGCGGGTTGTGAAAGCAGACTCTTTCTGCTCGCTCGTGTCCCTTACTGAGAGCGTCCGGTGGTGATTGACGCCGACTAAGCTCTTCCCAATTGGCTTGGAAAGGTCCGGTTCCTACTGCGATTCGGTCGAAGTTTTGGGAAGTTCGAGCTACTGTTGTAGCGTTTCAAAAAGCTTTCTTCCAGCTTTAGGCGATTTCTTTCAGCTTCACAATTTCCTAAGCGAAATGCCGGGTTGTCTTGTGCTCGAATTTCCGCGACAAGGAACGAAGGCATTGTTGAGATTAGAGCGCGGCATGCCGTTTGGGAACAAAATCGATACTTAAATGTAAATAATTATGTTTCAAGTGTACGAGTCTGGGCGGGATGAGATCGAGAATTTACGACTCTGTTTCGAGTGTGTCTGTCTGCGAAGAGATGGGTTAGGAGCAGCTAGAAGAGGGGTGGTTATTTTATGTAGGTGGGGTCTGCGCTGAGGTGGATGGGGCTATGATCAACCACTAATAATTTTGCTCGGGTAAAATGAAAGATATCGAGCGGATGCCATAAAGCAGTCTCAGCGTTCGAATCTAGAGAGAACTATCTCATTCAAATATTCACTTAATTACTCCATCGCAGATGAGCGGTCGTAAATATACAATGCATGCGTTACGTGCATAACCCAATTGGTATATTATCTTCAGAAAATAAAATGCACTGGTTAACCTTTGTGATGCTACTGGTGTGCTTTATGATAGCTTCAGCACAGATGGGTCTGGAATCCGCACCGGAATCAGGCGACATGGGTATGTTGATTGTGGTTATGACTTTAACTCTAGCCTAGAAGCCTTTCCAAAAAAGAGTTATCGGCACTATTCCATGAAATTTTCAGGCACGCCTTCGCCTCAGCTAGAGGATGTTACACAATCTCAGGTGGAGCGTAGTACACGCTGGGGTGATTGGACCGAAGGCTTCCCGTTTTGACCTGTGGTGTTCAAAACCTTTGTTTTATTCCGAAGTTTGCTTTGTGCAGATCTAACCACTTTTTTACAGGAAGAGAATGTAACAGTCTTAGATTGCCTTGGTGTGGGATGGCTTTTATTTTACTCTTGAAAATCTGTGATATATCTGCGTTCAAACGACTGCATTTTTGTTACTGCTGATATTAGTGATTCTTGAAAATATCAAGACCTGTGAATTTTGTTCAGAAAAGGCTGCTTCTGTGATTCGCAAATTGTACCCCTTGCCACTACATCACTTCCGTTTATAACAGGAATATAACATGTGCAAAGAAACTACAAAAATTCAGAGAGCTGCATTTATGACGTTGTGTGACTCTTGTTGGAGTGAGGACCCATAGGAGCAAAGGCTTCAAAATTTGAACGATTCCGGAGATTTCTCACAACCGCCCCTTCCCCACCCCCTCCCCTCCCCTCTTCCTTAAAGTAAACCCTTTACTTCCGAATATTTCTCGCAAGATTTTCTTGAATCGGAAGGCGACCTGGTCACCGCGCTGTAAGGACTCCAAAACGGCGTATTCGATCTTCATACCCGAAGACAACCACCCAGAGTTCCCAGCTCGGCGTTGTAAGGGCTGCACCTTTCACATTGGAGCTCTGTTACGTGTCGTGACCTTGGCGTGGCCAAAAGCCGCGGCTGTGGAATTCCTGGTGGCCACAGCACCTGAGGGCTGTCAGAGTGCGCCTGCGAATGCTCGTGGCGTTTCACCTATATCCTGACGCGGGAACCCGTAGGGCATTCCAACCTCCCAACCGAGCTGACGGTTGTTGATCGGGACGGAACAGACGAAGATCCGAGAAGAGTGAGCAGCTGGCGGACGTCTGGGGTAGGACGACTACGATGAATGCCGGATGACGTGCGCCGAGAAGTGAAGAGATGATAATGAGCGAGAAGTGTGATGTACCGATTTGAAACGAAAACACCATTATCAAGTATACTTTATGTACTGAATAAATACGACAAAAAATAAATGTAAAACCTCACGTAAGCAACGTTGGTGTTAACAGCAAATGGAGTGTGTAGCATAAAACAGGTACTATGATGCAATTGTTAGAGTGAATAGTAACTAAGAGGTGAATAGGTTAAAAGCAATCGATTACTAAGTAACTACTAGTGCATTAGTGCGGACTCTGAGTTAGATGTTAGGAAGCTATACCTGATGTTTGTATCCTGGCATGAATGTGTGTTACGGGAATAGATTGTAAATGGTATGCGACTTCGGTGCTCTCGCGTGGCTTCATCGTAGCGGAAACGTGGAACGTGCAGCCGAGCGATGGGATATAAGATGACGAACTGACACGTGTTTGCGCCAAAGGGCTTGCACTCTGCTTTCTAGAGGCTTCCGCTCGATTCAAGTATTAGCGCACCGTGGTCTCCTCGCACCTTGTCCGTGGAACAGCTTTGCTCGAGGCGTAAAAGTCACGACAGTACGCCAAGGAATAGAACGAAAGTTTTATCAATAATCAGGGATGGGTGTCAAGTCGAACTGACCATCTGGAAGAGATCTTTACTATTAGGCGTGTTTTTGGATGGCGTCCTCGAAACCCAATTTGCCAAGCGATTCTCTCAATGGAGTCATGAAGCGATTCTAGATGAGGCTTTTCATAAGCGAATTTAAATTACATGGACGTACCAAGTTCCCGAGCAGTGACTTGCAGTGATAAGTGGAGGTCCATGAGAGACTAAACTTCAGGTTTTGCGGGAAACGACAACTTTGCATTATGTTGGTCTTTTTACATGTAGCATATGAAGCCCATTTATGGTGATTTTGTCACATTCTACGACATTTTGATACTTGTGGTGACAATTTTCTCACCCGAAAAATGCAGTGTCGCTTAAATTTTTTGCATATTTGTACAGTGGGCGAGTGCGGCGCAGTGACATAGCGCACTATTACACACGAGTGGTCCGGATATCAAACCCCCCATCGTCTGTCGTTCAAACTAGCCAAGTCTTCCATTCCTCCGGGGTCGGTTAGTTTGTATCGGGATCGTTTGGATGTACAAAAGCACTGAATCGATCAAGGCCAAAGGCAGAAGTCAAGATGAAATTTCTGAGCGATACGCATGCTCTGCAATCTCTGGGTCAAAGAGACTAGAAGAAAGTAGATGATATAGTGAGGTTGCTCCCGGTAACTAGCCCCTCTTCCACCATTATGCATTGCCTTTTCGTTGATGCCCCTGGAACAGACGTCCTTCGTGGTTTAGGACAGGGTATGATCGTGGCAGAATAGCGTGGCCGCTACGAAGTTTTTAAGACCAACCTTGATAGTGGACTCGTAGACATCATTCAATGATCATGAGGCTATTCGATCCGCTTTACGTCCACGAAAGTAGGCGAAAGTTATGAACATCCCTGCTTGTACCAAGGGTTCGCATTCCCGGTGCAAGAATAGGGCAGCCACCCCGTGACCTTTGCCGCTTGCCGTGGGAGGCCGTGGAGAAGTTACGGGACCCCTATTTCTTGCCTGATTCCATTTCCGAGTTGTTAAAACTGAGAGTTTCTCTCTTATTCATGACATTTCGCCAACTACTTGAGCACTCACCAAAGGCATTTTGAGACACCTACACAACTCAGTTTTCCTCCTAATTTGGTAAGTGATCGCAAAGCAAGTCAGTGTAACAAAATTTGTCATTAGACATTGCTATTGTGAGAAACTTTAATGCCCTTAACATTTCGTGTACCACATAAGTATGTCAATAAAGCGATAAAATTCTATCGTGAAAATAGTGCGTCCAAATATACAAAAAAATAGAAGCAATATTGCCTGTTCAGGTTGAATTAGTTGCTCTCCACGTCAGCAAGACATTTGACGGTAAGAATTGGACAAACACTGAAGAAGACGAAAGTGATATAATTTCGAAATGACAACTTTGTGAATCATAACAGAGATAGTTTTTCAGACGTTCCAAGACGAAATGATCGCGATGTTTGCTGTTGTAATTGTTCATGTCTATTTAAAGCCGCTCATCTTGAAATCAGTCGCTCAGTCTACATCTCGTTAAGTGGAAAACTTTTCGACGGTGTTCTCTTTTGAATTATTAGGCTGAATTGTAACAACCTTTTTCCATTCTGAATTTTCGTTTCACTATCACTTTTCGAGGAAATAGATCTGCAAAATCCCGAAGAAAATTGGAGCCGACGAAGGTATTGTTTCAAAATCAGTTAGGCCGATTGAAGAAATGTCTTCCACTTCTGTCGTGATCTTCTCAGCATTATATTAGAAACTTTCGGATTTTGTGCTACAGTAATCTAGGTTGTCAGTCCCTCCTGATTCGAGGGCGCTCTAGTTGTGACATAAGCCCAACTAGGATAGCTTCGAACGTTTCCTCAATACCTTCTTCAATGCACTGTGGCGTATTCAAGTTGATCCGATGTCTGCTTATTGCCCTACGTATGGTTTCTGTATCACGAATTACGTGGACTGAAAAATCTGTCTTGGGTCTCTAATTAGTTGAAATACGATGTTCAAGCCAGTCTTCTAGAATGCTGCGAATTGAGTGAGATGGGCTTACTGTTAGAAAGGCTTTTCCTTTTAGTCCCATGATATTTCTATTCGGAAATTTGAACTTACTCCTACTGCACTACCTTTGAGCAGCACAGCGAAACATTCCTGATGGCGTTCTTTTTGCTTAGACTGCACGGGAGACTCTTCTGCTGTTGAAAGCCAGAGACTGTCTTATTATCGGACTCTACAATAGCTCCTTCCTTTTGGAGGTGTCTGATTGGGATAAGAAAGCATGCTTCAGCAATTCGTTGAATGAGAGTTTGAATAAGGTTGTAGAATTCTTCGAAATCGAGTTTCGTTAGATAGTTGCACTGACCTTGGTATCATAGAATGATTTCGGTTAAAATCTTTATCGTCATAAAACGGTTCCTGTAGCGGAAAACCGGTATCGTTGAAGTTTCCCGTTTCTTTTGGTAGTGCAGTTTTTCCTTTCTGAATGATTGAAGGCGCTTCACTTGAAATTACTTCACCACAACGTATGAGTGTGACCTTCAGGGGTCGCCACCTTGTTCGGCTGACGAGAACCAACTCTATGAAACTCTGTTTCCATTATGTGCTCTTTCTAAATACTCCGTTTCCAATATGGATTCTTTTTAACGATCTTGAAGCTCTAGTGCTCACGTTGTGGGTTATATCCTCAGCAACTCAAAAAGGCGCAGGAGGAGGAACAATAGGAACTCCATGTTTTATGGCAGCGGATTTAGCAACACTAGCATTAACCATGAACCCAATTCTGAACCACTCTTCTGCCTTGTGTCATCCTATTTCTTGATGAGCCAACCAGGCCCTTCCAAGGTATTCTCCTTGTCCAATTCCTGGTGAAGTTATCGCTATAAATATACAGGTCTTTGCTCAAAAAAACACTTTCAGCTAGCCAACATAAAGGGGGCTAAGGAGGCACATTAGGTTGGATATGCTCAGCACTGGCGCAGTTTTCTGTGTTGTTCCAGAGCAATGTTTTGGGACGCTGTACCTGATTTTTCACGATGGTTCCACAACGAATACCGTAGTCATTCCTCGGAGATTCATATCTCACCCCTCACACCCGCAACTGCACTCCACCGAGTGCAGCGAGAGTTTCATGGTTTTTTCATTTGCGAGATCCCACACCCATTTTTTGCTTGCTTAGGCTCTCTCCCTTTATAACTTTCGGTAGTGCTTGATTGGTACCGAGGAAACTTTCCGAAATGGCTTGGCGAAGTTTGATTCCTACTGCAATTCAGGTAAAGTTTTACCGAAGTTTGAGCTATCGTTGTAACATATCGCAGAATTTTAGCTCACAATTAGCAAAGTGAAATGGTGTGGTGGATATTCTAACCGAAATCCCATGCGAACGGCAAAGGCGTTGCTACAATTATCGTAAGCTCCCACTGGGAAGTGAAAGGTTCCACTCCCCTCATACATACAGCGCGCGAGTGCGGGTGTTCGGGGAGCACAGCATGGCGCTCGGATTATGGAAGTTTTCGAAAATACACATCTCGACCGAACTAAACTACTCGGTTGCAAAATCGATCCTGTCTTGTGATGCCTTTTGCCCTTGGAGAACATAATTATGCTTACACGAAAGTGAAGGCTTATTCTGTAGGGCGCACCGTGATCCATGCAGGCTTATGACGGTGAGTCTTTTCCCAGAAACCTTTTGCTGACCGTAGATCTATCGAGTAAACTGAAAGCGTCATGCTTTTCTCTTGAGACGTTTCCAATTGTATGACGTTGCGGCAGACATAGTAACCCATTTTTTGAACGAGACTGCTTTTCACGTGGTTTCTTTTCATAGACATGCCCATTGTGTTGAACTTGTGCCACAAGCTCTCCAAATACTTTGTTTAGAAACGAAGATGCAGTGGTTAACCTTTGTATTGCTGCTAGTCTCCATTATGGCAGCTTCAGCACAGTGGGGCATGGATGGATTTGGCGGAATGGGTGGATGGGGTATGTTGATCACGCATATGAGTGCTTCTGAGTAGCCCTGAAGCTCATTTAAAAAGTATTACGGTTCTTGGTACAACTCCTAGAGTTTTTAGGTATGCCTCCTCCTCCTCCTCCTCCGCCGCCAATGGGGGGTTTCGGCGGTTTTGGCGGTGGCTTCGGTGGTGAATATTACCTTTGCTTTCTATTTTGCGTGTATCTAATCTTTTTTTTACAGGATGGTGAAAGTAACAGTCTTCGATCGCAGTAATTCGGCCTTCGTTTTATTCCTACAAAGTTGTGATAATCCCTACAAACTTGTGATACATTAGCATTCAAACAATTGCATTTTTGTTAATTCTGATATTGATATGATACATAAAAATATCAAGACGCGTGCAATTGCCACAGAAAGGAGCTGCCAGTGTGTCTCGTGAAGTACTTCCCGGATCATTTGTGTGTATTAGCGCGCTACTTGCCACTACATCACCTCTGTTCATGAGGAAATAATAAATAATAATTATAGTTATTATAAATTAAAAGTGAATGAAAAATAATAGTACAAAAAACACAAAAATTCAGTGCACTGTATTCAGTCACAGCGTTAGCCTCTAGCTGGATTGAGGACCCACAGAGGCGATCCTCCGGAGACACATTTACAATACAAATGGTACCGAAAATGTCTCTCCCTTCCCCCCCCCCCCCCCCCCCACTCCTCGATGTTAAGAAACTGTGACTCAGAAGGCTTATGTGATATTGTCGGGTGGAAATAAGTTTTTGACATGACCTTATAAGGACTGCAAAAACCGGCTTAGTCGATCTGCACAGCCAAATGTTAGGGCTGCATCATTCACAATCAAGTGTTAAACGTCAGCGATTGGTACACTTAGTAGTAGACACTAATCCGGTCACAAATACATAATCTCGTACAACCACCTCCACCTTACTACTCTTTTGAAGCCTTATTTTCCCTAAAATCCGCCGATAAATATCTCAAAACTGTAGCAATTGAATTATTTGAAGCAAATCAAGCCTCTTCATGTCGCAAATTTGCAACAAGTTCTTCACTGGATTTTTGGGGTATGGTCCATTATGCGAAAGTAGTGAAGCCTGGAGAGTCTTCGAAACTTAAATACAAACAATTTTCAAAAANAAATACATAATCTCGTACAACCACCTCCACCTTACTACTTTTTTGAAGCCTTATTTTCCCTAAAATCTGCCGATAAATATCTCAAAACTGTAGCAATTGAATTATTTGAAGCAAAGCAAGCCTCTTCATGTCGCAATTTTGCAACAAGTTCATTCACTGGATTTTTGGGGTATGGTCCATTATGCGAAAGTAGTGAAGCCTGGAGAGTCTTCGAAACTTAAATACAAACAATTTTCAAAAACTTTTCAATGCAAAATGGTCCAAGGACATAAAGTTCAATAGCCACTTCATAAATTAAGTAACTGCAAAAATCGTACGGAGCCAATGATGTGAACGCATTCAATCAATCGCAAATTTAAGAGAAAAATATATGGAAAAATATGAAATTGGGGTACGGAAAGGCACCTACTAAAAGTCACATGAAAACCTGTCTACCACGCCTTAATTATACATATACCTCCTTATCTATTCATTTATTTTATTACCATGAACTCGAGGTGCGAGGATAGTGAAACACAATAGTTTCAATATCTCACGAAATAACGCCGTGTATGTATTAGGTTGATGCATAATTATTGCTGGTGTTTTCGCGGCTTTTTTTTCTCCCGATAGAACTTGAATATTAAGTTCGGGTTTTTTTCTAGAGAAGATCTAATTGATTTCCTCTACAAAAATGTTCCTAGAAAACCATCCGCATATTCGCGCAGTTATGCTTCTTCTTTTTCGAGAAATGTTGGAAGATGGCAGTGTCATTCCGCGATCCCAGTAACTTTTCGGCGATGGAACAACCAGCCAAAACCAACCAAGGAATGGGATCTACTCCTAAACCTGCCATTTACACCAGCAGAAACTTCTATGGATTATCTCGCCAACCGTTCGCTGAAAAAATGGCTAGGAAATAGAAGTTACGCCGATATGGATGACTTGATGGCCAATGTTAAGGCGTGAATCACCCCTAAGGATCAAAACTTCTTCTCTTCTGGAATCCGACTATCGAACCAGTGGGTAGCAGTGCTCGACGTAGATGGTGGTTAAGTTTCGGAGTAATTTTTTGAACACATTTTTGTTCAGTATTTTTGTCGTTTCATTAAATAAAATTTGTTTAAAAAAAAGTTACTGAGATTGCGGAATGACTCTGCCACCTTCACACCTTTCTTCAAGCAGTAGAGCCTAACTTCGCGAATACGCGGTGGGTTTCTAGATTCACTTTTGTAGAGGAAAACAAGTAGATCATTTCTAGAGAAACCCCAAACTCAATATTCAAATTCAATCGGGGGAAAAAAGCAGCGAAAAAATCCGCAATATTATGCAATTATGCATCAACCTAATATTAACAGTCGCGCACGAAGTACCCAAACGCCGAAATTACGTGCATTATCTTTGAAAGCCCTGTCCAGGGATCTTAGCTAGACGTGATGCACAACAACTGATTTATCTGTTCTCTGCTGAGGATTGCGTTATCTTTGCACATGATGCTCCAGAGCTCTCGGAGAAACTTGTGCAACAACAGAACAGATCGATAAAATTGGACGTGAAATGAATTTGACAAAAACTAAATGGATGCACAATCAATTCAGTCGTACAGCGATGGTGAAAGTAAATGGCAAAATGATTTGAGAAGTAAAAAGTACATCGAACACCAGTCCAGTCCACAGAAGGCAGGAGTGGAGAGTACAGCAGGCGCAGGAAAGCTGCTTGGTCTAGCTCCAACGGAATTTCAATATAAATACTAGACGATGACTTTCCATGAAACGGAAGGCGTCTTTCTGTACGTCATTTCCATCCTTTCCGATGGTGATAAACGAGCTGCTGTACGGCGAGGAATGCTGGTGTCTATTGAGCTTCCGAAGCAGAAGGAGGAAAGTTTGTTGTGATGCTTAGATCAGTGGAACGCAGAATAAAGCTTCACTTCGTCGACGTGGCACAAATTAGGAGCTGTGCAAAAGAAGTGACCTTGTCAACGATGTGCAGGAACTGTATAAAAGTAGACTATCTGGAATATCGTTGACAAGGACACTTCTTTTGCGCAGTTCCTATTTGTCGGCGAAGTGAAGCTTTATTCTGCGTTCCACTGATCTAAGCATCACGTCAAATTTTTCTCCTTCTGCTTCGGGAGCTCAGTAGACACCAGTATTCCTCGCCGATCATGTTGTGCGTTCAAAACACAACCGATGGACTTTCCGGCTTACGAATTAAAAGAGCGCCGGGAAAGCCCTAAGTGAGGTGAGCCGATGAAGAATATGCTCAGCCAACGATGGAGACGACGACGCGCACAAGAACGGAATGGATGGTTTAAAATCGACTGTCGTATATGGTAGGATTCGCGGTAAAAAGAATGAGTAAGGAATTGATCGACTTGGGATGATCTAGAGACAACTTTGCCTTCTATAGTATAGTACGATGGTGGGCAGAAAATGTCATTGAGCTGGCCTGCTAGATTTAGTAGTAGAGTAGGGATATCAGTGCGTTTGCACTTTAGCAACCTTAGCAAGCCTAGATTTCACACCTCGTCGCGTGAGAAAGTATGGAAAAAGGAACGGGAACATAGGTTGAACCATGTTAACACAACTAGGATATTAGGAGGCAGGTCAAAGTACCTGCCACTTCGAGCTGAAGATATACCTCGTGCGCAAAAACACCGCTGAACTGCTCCTAAGTTGCAACCACAAGCCAATAATAGATCATCAAGATGGAGGTGGGTGCGGATGTATATGTAAAGTGTATATGTAATCGCCAATTGCCTGCATTCGTGCCAGGGTTCGTACATTTCTCAATTGAACTCTATGCCCCTTTGCTTAGTGAACACATAAGGCCGGAATTCATACACAAATGAACAAAAGGATATACATAGGAAATAGGTTTTCGGCGTCCAGCAAACCTGCTCTTGGAATGTCGCATTGCATTCGACTCCCAAACACAATAGTAGTGAATATTTGAATGTGAAATATACAATGGATNCATAAGGCCGGAATTCATACACAAATGAACAAAAGGATATACATAGGAAATAGGTTTTCGGCGTCCAGCAAACCTGCTCTTGGAATGTCGCATTGCATTCGACTCCCAAACACAATAGTAGTGAATATTTGAATGTGAAATATACAATGGATTGCGGTAGCCAAACGATAAGCAAGTCAGTGCTTTAGCCTTTCCGACGGCTCTGGTAACAATCAGCCGACCACAAATGGAGGGGAGGCCTGAATGGCTTGGATGGGTATCGATGCGGCATTCCACGGACCGTGTGTGGAGTATTGTGCACCATTTGACATTAAGCCACATACCAAATGAATGTTATAGTTGAACTTGGTTCCACTACGGTAACCGGAAAAATTCGTGAGAAAGGAATTGTACAGAGCCGGTCTTTTCTTACGTTCCCCTGAGCTTGCTACAAAGACACAAGATAGAACTTGCTCTTGTGGGTTAAACTGAGCTCTTACAGGTTCAGGCACATATTGCCACAAGATGACGGTCCATTACGAAATTTCGCGTGGTGGTCCCAGCAAGGATTTTATGGCCAGGTTTCCGATGTAAAAACTGTTCAGAAAGTCGCTTAAGATTCTCTATACAATGGAGCGGAAGCACATTACTCTTGCACCGTAAGGAAAAGATTTGCAGTGTTCTGTAATGATTTCACATTTCCACGGCTGCTTCTTTCGTACAGCCGGTTGCTCTTTAATGCTCTCTCCACGTACTCTTCTTGTGCTTTTTCTTGTTCCTGCGATGAATCCGTTGTCAATCCCTATCACAAACCATTTGTGTTCCCTTCACATTCCGCGCCAACTTCTTATCAGTTCGCATCAACTGTTATCACTTCCTGTTACCCTGCTACCTATCATAACCTAAACTGGCTAACTTTTATCATTGACTGGAAGCTGGCTTAGTGACGCATGGGCGATCCTTCCTCGGATGTGTGAGAAGTTGCCTCGACGCATTCGTATGAAAGCCTCTTTTTTTATTTATTAATGGGTTAGAACGTTTATGAAACCGGCCGTAGTCGTAATAGCACAAGGTTCTTGCATATGCTCAAAGTCCTCAAATCAAGTATCAAACTTGTAGATTTCTTCTGAAGAAAGGTGAGCATTTGTAATTAGTAACTTACCCAGAAAAGTGACATTTTCTAATGTGGCGGCTTCATGACGTTTGTGTTGAAGTCGTCTACCGGTACAGCTTTAAACGAATATATCTCCAGATAAGTACATAAAGAGTGTATATCTTCTGCCCAGAATGTGGTGGTCCAGTAGATGGTATGCTAGTATATTTATGCAGTACAGCAAATAACAGCAACAAACAGAATAAATGACAGAACAGAATAGGTGGAGGACTTCGAGGTGAAGGCTATGGAAGAAGATGAACCTATCGATTGATGGGTGGCCTATTTATACCTCTCGGCCAAAGACCAAAGTTCAGAGCGAAATTCCTGCCAGATCACCTTTTAGTTGAAGATCTAAGATCTTTGATCGCAAACGTCGCGATATTCCCCACCACTTAGGGTCCGGTTTTGTAACCCGTGTTAAAATGTAGCATATTAGTAACAAACTATTCAACACTTTATGGATTTCGCGCCGGGTAGAACATGTCTGTGTAGCTAGTCCAGACGCCGCTCCTTGTCCTGCGTTCAGCTTCCTTCTTCGCTGTTTTCCACAGACCTTTATGGTAGGTCGCAGACGGAACTATGCTGTCCATACCTTTTGCAGTGGTAACATTTCAGGTTGAACTTGCGACAAATATCGTGTCGTAATTTTATTTCAAGGCAGCAGGCGCATCTATGTTTTCCATTCAATATCGATCTGCGCACCGAGCTTTCCTTGTAAGCCTCGCAAAAATCGCTATAGTGTTCTCCGATTCCCTGGCAAAAAAGCACAGCAAATTGTTCTTCCGCCCCAACGTCCCGTCAACGTGGGATCGCATTTGGGTTCCCTTTCGAGTTCAGCGATGATATTGTCGAGTTCATCAATTTCTGCGTGGGCGTTGAAGATTCTCTGCCTATTTGGCGTCAGCGCTGCCACATCCTAGCCTCGTATTCTTCCCCATCGCCCACTGCGACATACTCCATAAATTCCGCATTACGCTGGATAACCTCCGCTTCCTCAAAAGGGTCCGGCTCTGGCTGAAGCACCTCAGTGTCTATCGTCTCTAGCGCCGTCTATAGGCTACCGGTGGGGACAGTTTCCGTATGGCGTCGGTAACTGTGTTGCACACTGATCCATACGCGAAGCGATGAGCTCTTAAAGTTTCGACGTCTCGTTTCCGACAATGGTTTTCAATTCCTCGGGACAGTTCTGATCGTTGCTCGGAAGAATGCTTTGGAATCCAACTATGCGGACTGCGAACTTGGATTGCACCTTCTGGGCGTTGTATAAACCATCCAATACAATCTCTAGCTTTTGGAGCTGTGTGACAAGGCGGGAATATCGTTTCCAAAGACTTCTTCTGAGCTTGTATTGTTACACTATCTGCTGCCGTCTCCTCTAAACGGCGTTGTAGAGCTGCGATGAGCTGGGAAGGGTTACCGTACTTTCTTTTGGAAGGCCTAGTGCGAGCGTATAATTGTCTTCCTTGAATTATAACTGTGCAATAATAGATAGGGTATCGCTTGATCAGCTGTAGTGCCTCACCACGTAGTGCCCATAGCAGGAGGCGCATCTGACTCCAATGCTGCTGCAGTATCTAGCGCTCCCATGCCTTCGGCCTCAAGTTGCAAATCGAACCTTTCTGCGTTATCGACTGCGTTATGTGCCTTCTCTATATATTCCTCTGCCTGTGCTTGCTGTTCTGCGGTAAGGGGTTCACCAAAGCCATCTAGCGCTTCAACCAATAAATCGATTTGATCTGATACCAATCGAACTGATCATTTCAGTTCTATCACGTATTCCGTTATTTCCTTCCCTTGTAGTGGGGCATCGCGTGAGGATCGGTTATCGCACTCACTCCCATATTCATTGATCAGCCCTACCAAGTTGTTGCAATACCGAGTGAGGAGGGATTCCCTTGTTTTTAGCGCCATTGGACCCGACATGGTTATTTTTCGTGGTTAACTCTTTGGTTGACCGATTGTTGTCGAAAGAAGGACGAAGAATGAAAAAACCGTATTCCAAAAGAAAAATACAATCAAAAAATTGAAATAAAAAAGCGTGTTTCTTCTTCGCGTGGAGTGAACTTCCGAAACGAGGCTCAAAAGTTCTAAGTGTTCAAATGAATCTTTGGTTCCTCCTCACTGGTTTCCTGCTCCTTTTAACGGATGCACCATAAGAAGAATGTGTCTCCAGATAAGTGTATGAAGAGTGTGTATCTTCTGTCCAGTATATGGTGGTCCAGTAGACTGGTATACTACTTGTACAGTACAGCAAATAACAGCAACAAACAGAATAAATGGCAGAAGAAATAAGTGCAGGACTTCGAGCTGAAAGCGAAGGAAGAAGATGAACCAATCGATTGATGGGTGGCCTATTTATACCCCTCGGCCAAAGGTCAAAGTTCAGAGCGCCATTCCCGCCAGATCACTCTATAGTTGGAGATCTAAGAACTTTCGATCGCGATTCAGCTTCTAAAATTATATCGATCAGTGCGAGAATCCAGACAATATTCACTAGACTCTTTTAAGTTCTTCGATTCTAAACCGTACCCTTCCAACGTCATGTACAGCGATGTCATCGAGCTTTCAGACGTTTAACTTGCTTTGATTTTTGAAGCGATTCCTGATGCAAATGTATTACTGTGAGTTCTGCTCGACCGGCACAATGCACGTATATGTAGGATAATATCTTCAGTCATTCCATGCTCGTCTCGTCCTCCTTGCAATATTGGCACTTCAGCCACTGCTTCGATCATGATCTTTACTCTTTAGGTTATTGCGTCGCTCTTTGGGTTCACGATACAGCCTCGTCGAACACTCGCTGAGCTTTCGTTCTGCTTTCACGCCAGCCCAGAGGTACAATTACGGAATAAAAGCTCCAATCCGTTATCGAAACGCCTTCAAAACTGAAAATATCTTCATAACTGTTAGAAATGAACGAGGTTCCATCGTGTTTCAAATCACGAATGAAAACATTTATCCAGCTTAATGGAGAATGGGATTTTGCCAATTAGCATAGAATTGGATTCATGTCTATGTGGTATGGGAGGCATGGATGGTTTCGATCCATTGGATAGCCTCGGCCCGATGGGTGGCTTCGGTGGCGGGAATTACTTCATTTACATCTTCATAGCAGTTTATTGAGGAGATCGTACTATTTTCAGGTCGGTGGAAGAAATGAGCTAGCGTGTCGTCGCTGTGCCTTCAATGCCTTGTTTATCCACCACGCTAAAGAAAAATACTTACATGCACTGAAAAACATTCTATAAAGTCACCACGCTATTTTCACTAATTAATCAATTTGATTCCACATCAACGATAGGGAGATTTATATCTAATGACGTTATCGCAACATATTATTAGGCCTCTTTCACGAATAATCACAAACACAGCATGGTTAAAACGTATTTGTGGAAGGGGGGGAAAGGGCACCACTTTCCTGCAACACTGGGCGCTAGAGCACACAGAAGGAGGTTGGAGCTGGAATAGTGTGAGCGGAAGGGTCATATGCACAGCGCCCAGGATAGAGAAGGGGAGTGTCTCCCCAAGGAAATTCCAGCGAAGGGCGCAAAGTTCGAATGATGTTTTTGCCTTTGTTCTGTGCCAAGAAACTTGCAATCGAGCAAAGTTTGTCCCTATAGACAGGTGATGAATCGACAGCTCTCGGTAAACATGTGACGTTTGCCTCTGCGACCTTACCTTAACGAGAACTCAGAGAAGCGCGACCCCATTCACTCCCTACCCAGGGCGGGGGGTGAAATTGCGTTGGGGCGATAATGGTCATGTGAACCATTACCCCGTTATTCACTACATTATTCGTCTGAACGCTTACTCCCCTGATTTCTGCTGCCATATTCGTCAAGTATTGCAATGATTTTATTTTACTGCTGCACCCAACTATCAATTTATTTATATTGCTGCAGTCGGTGCTGTGGAGCAGATGAGATTTTGAATAGGCAGCTTTTACTTCTGGATTTACACCAATTATCGTGACCATTCCGCATCACGAACCTGGTGTGATTTGAGAAGGAAACCAGAACCATTTCTGTCAGTGACTAATAAGTAGTTTTTCGAGCGGCTTATACATTATTTCATGTCCTATTACATTTTGTTCTTTGTATATATGGTGATTACAGCCGTGGTAGGTGGTGCCACCACGACATGACGCTATGTTTTGCCGTAGTCTTCATTCACTTCATTTTTCAATTTTATTCTGAGCTCTCAATTGATACTAAATTGAGTGTTGTCAGGTATCAACCAGTATGGAGCCCCCTTTTAGTCGTTTTGTTCTCATTCTTTATCGAACCCTGCCTCAGGAAGGGATATGCGAACTTTTCCACGGAAGGGTCTTGGACTCGAAGCTCACTACACTATTCACATATTTCACAAGCGAACGAAAGGTGAAAGCTGAAGATGTATGTTAATAGCAAAAGTGAGAAGGCATGATGTGGTTGGACTAGGTACGTGTGAATAGAATTGGTTGAAACAGACGCTGCAAAGGAGAGAGATGCTTTGTTGCGGTCGATTTAGGGATAGGAATATATACAAAAGGTAGGTCAGTGACGAGGAGTAATAAGGAGATGTGAAGAGACGAGGAGAAATAAGGAGATGTGAAGCATCGTAAAATGACTAATGCTGTGCTGGGAGCATATCCATTGAGGAAGGTTGCCTGTGCGCAGGACACTAGAGATATGAGATGCCCGAACCGAGGATGGCGCCGAAGTGTAGAAGCAGATTAAGTACTGTTGAATGAATTTGTGCTCGTATACTTCTGACCACCTCTCTTCATGATACTGAATTCAGCCCTAACATAAGTTCCTGCAAAAAGCGAGATAGTTCAACTCTTCGGAGCAACCACAATATGGTTTTTTTATCCGATATCTGCTATACAGATTTTATATCTTGGAAGCTAGTTTCACTAAACACTTCAATTTCTACTGTACTCTCCATTTGTTTACTTGTCAAACACTTAATGATGATATGGGATCATTCATTTTCGCATTCAATCAAGGTTGCTTTGTACTTCGGTGCGCGACAAGCTGGATGTTCAGTTAAAGATTTCTACAACCTTCGAAGTGCACTTCTCAGGACATCCTAACCATGTGCTACTTCCTTTAGCGTTCTTAGGGTATATGTAGATCCCCCCACTTTGTTAGAGTGCTTTGCGGCACATCTAAACAAAAAACACGAAATACGGATGCTAATCTAACATTGCTCAGACTGTACTGGAGCCGTAAAATACTGCGCTCCGGCGTCACTTATCTGACCCACGGCAAAACAAACATTTCTTTGGGAGACTTCCGCCTTCCTTATCCTGGGCGTGATGCAACGACTCGTAGTATGCTAACGCTTACACTTTCGGAAAGACGTGAATCATACAGGGTGCGCCATTAATATGATAACAACTTTTCGGACGTCCGTTATTTCCTTTTCCAAAGGGTTTCTCCGAAGCTGCACCTTCCCTTATGTTTATGTTCCCTGATGTTTTTGGTATACCTCACCCACATATATACTTTGATGCCCTCAATTCGTCAGATTCTGGAAAACGGTAGAGCCTCGCAGACATCCACCAGCCGTTCCGAGGATTGGATTTTCAACGAGTTACGAGGAGTAACCGACTTAACTACATGTCATCATCATGGTCTACACAAAACGTCATGTAAATATGATAATATCAAAGTAAAGCAATTCGGAGAATAAACTTAGGCAATGTTCTCTTTTTGCGTTTATAAGTTCGCTTTGTGGCGTTCATTAGATTTCTGAATTTAATCTTGCGCCAGTTTGAACTCTACGTTCCCTACAACTGGCAGTGTAATGCAGTTTCACGGGAACAATTTCCTGTTACTGTCATTTCGTCATTCGTTCGTTGATTTCGGCCTGTTTCACCCTTCCACACAGGTCTGGTACAAATCATGCAGCCCAAAGTCTCGGTCGAATTGGGTGAGTACCGATTCTAAATTTAATACCCGGTCCATGCATGTATGATAGTCGTCAGAACTCAACGAAGTGCAAAGGACGAAAAGTTCAGTTCTTCATAAAAGCCCCGCAGAGTTTCCCTTCGCTAACGATACAGAGGAAATTGACTTGACCAGTGTAAACGAAGGTTTTTGTAAATAGTACTGTTATCTGAATTGCATTTAATTGCTGATTGATGTCTCCATCAAAGTCCGAAAAGGCAAGATAAATAGCGACGGACTCCTGGAAGAGATGAATTATTCTCCAACTCCTCTCTTGATTTAACCTCGGCATAGTTGTTTATTACTATAATGTTCTTGTGTCATGCGAGGTTGGTAGGCTGAACAATTTATCAAGTCAACGGCCTAACGTTTCGACTTTATCATCTTCTTCAGAGGTCTGAAACAACTCGAGAAGCATGAAGTATTTGCATAGCACCCAAAACGCACTAACCCCTGGCGTATGTTGCGGCGAATTCAAAACCCATAATTCTAAGCATAACTCACCGAAAATCCCCTCGCTCAAGCGGATATAGAATCCGCTGTCGCCACAAGCGACTTTCAGTAGCGAGTGGGACTTATGTTTCTCTCCCTTTTACTTGTGATAAGGAAGATCACGTTGTAATGCTTCTGAGTTACAAGCCGCAGTGCGGTGTAAATGGCAAAAGATCGTTGGTTATGGCCAGGCACTCATCTCTACCGTTCATTTTAGGAATTCGGTTGGAAATCTAGGACGCCTCTAATAACTTTCTCGCTGAAATCTCCGACTCCTGCGCTAATATCGTGTACTTGTTGTGTTGATTTTAAATTCATTGCCGTTACGCTCCTCAATTTTATGCCTACCAAGCGCTGCTAGCAGGCTGCCACGCCTCATATTAGTTAGGTGTTCTTTTATTCGCGTAGCTAGTTGTCTTCCCGTTTGTCCGATGTATGTTGACCCACACGTCCGCCATCACGCCTCTCAGTGCGCAATCACCTGTTTCTTCGTAGGTACATATGATGCAATCATTTGTTATGCACTGCTTGTCGTAAAGCCTATTACGAACTAACAGCTGCTTGATATTGTTATTAGGAATATTCACAAATTGTACGACATCTTGCAGCCTAGTTTGAAAGAGATGAATTATTGCTTGAGGTGTCATACGCGCTGTTTTAGTGCCGCTCTTCTTCTAGGACTTTATTAGAGTCCTCTATCTATCTATCTATCCATCTATCTATCTATCTATCTATCTATCTATCTATCTATCTATCTATCTATCTATCTATCTATCTANTCAGCTGTAGTGCCTCACCACGTAGTGCCCATAGCAGGTAGTTGAATTCTTGCAACCCACTAAAAGAGGGCTGAGAATCCACATTGGACTCAAATAGTGTCCAAAAATTTAAAGAGCCCCATATTTTCTCTCGAATATCGGTGTTGGGATGGTGATAGCTTGGGTGCGATTGTGTCTAGTTGGTAGAGACTCCTTGTCCGCATTGGAGGCGCATCTGACTCCAATGCTGCTGCAGTATCTAG
>UZAF01016896.1:50750-60990 GCA_900617895.1 Haemonchus placei
GGGCATAATACTAGACTACCCACCTGATATTTCATTCCGCTTCAATTCATCAGAAATCTGAGGTACGAAGTCTTTGGCGTAAACCAATTCCGCTTCTGGGATCCACGTTCGACATCCGTTCAGAATCGTAGTGCCGATTTGAATTCCCATGTGGCCAACACAATGGTTTCCAGTGACCCGCTGAGCCAGCGCTCTCTTCCTCCCATGTAGTCTAATACCTCGCAAGGAAATAGGCTTGGTTGGTGTTGGCGAGATCCTACCCGAAGCGCAAACCGCGTACCATCCGCATGTGATAGTGCGCCACTTGTCACTACGCCGCCTCTGTCCCCAGGTATAATGTCGTTTCACGAATTTCTATTTATTTATTTATTCACTTATTTATTGTATATGATTTGTATCCCACCGTGGGTAGTGATTTTGTATCAAAGCAGATAAGCGAGACCGCAAACCATCCCATGAGTCTGTACAGTCCGAGGGGTACTGTAATTGTCTTCGTTCTCGTCGGTGACTGCGTGCTTTTTGTCATCTCTACTTCTGTCCATCATATCGGAAAGGATGAATGATAGAGCACATCATATGTTGAAGGTTCATAAGAACATGGGCGATAAAGACAAGAGGAAGCACTTTAGAGGATCAAACATTGCTATCGTCTAGAAAGTATTCGTGCGATTTCTTTTCTGACAGCAGCGATACAAACTATATAAAAAAGGGACAGGAATATAAAGTGATTTACACAGACCGAATCGGTCCCACTGCGTTCGATTTCACTCATGTTCTTCCAAGCGGCCAAGCACGAAGGTCGTCCTCTTTCTAATGTCAGAAATATGTACGATTCTCTTTCATCGACATGGGCGATGATTTCGAAGAATTCCAAGAAGCTAAGTATAAAATAGAAAATGAGGTTGGGAGATTTCAAAAATGGGTGAAGAATGCCCAAATTTGTATTTTTTCATTTGACTTTCTCAAAGCTTTTCTCAGCAGCAGCATAGCCACTAATTTACAGGAGGTCCTTCAGAAACTAGGTCATCGTAAACAAAAACTCGTTTTCATGACGCTGACCTACTCCACATAGGCTTCGGAAACAGAAATAAGTTTCAACCGAACGTAGGGCAGTGTTCCTGTTATTGGTGCAATATGCACTTCTACCTTGAGACAAATCTTCTCTTCTCTTTGTGTGCTTTCAGACTCTCATGATCCCTTCATTTAGTGCCTACCAGGATCTTTTTTCTTTTCAGACAAAATGCGAGTTTTCGTCATTTTGTTACTTCTTATCGGCGCTGTAGCTGTTTCAGCTAAAATGGGTAAGTCGTTATGTTCTGGTCCCAAAAAAATTTCATACTCAATATTCAGATGTTTCCCAGTAGCTATGGAAGAGGGAAGCTTTAACGGTTTTATCACAAGATCAATCAGCAATGAACAGAAACTTTAGCTTTTGGCACCACTCCAAACAGCTCTAAACTTGACCGTGTTTAAAACAGAACAGAGTAAAAAACAAGACAGGGCCCTGATACTCCAAAAGACGGGCTGACCGCTGCCCGTGAAAGTAAACTCATCATCTTGAGGCTAACGGCTACGGAGAAGAGGTCCAGTGTCGAGGAAAGACACCTGACCTATAGGCAAAAAAACTGATCGAAGTGGAGAAAGTGGAAGGAAGTCAGAGAAAGAAGGATAGAGATGAAGGGGAGGAGAAAAAGGAAGCCGTAAAAGAAAGAGGCGAAGGCTAAGGAGGAGGAATCCAGAAAAGGAAAGGAGAACCAAAATCTACTTCTCGTGGACCGCTGGATCCGGCCATGCTTCTGAGTAACCTCCTGCCGGCAAAGGAGGTATATCAGGAAAATGCCCCTGTGGGCACAACAAAAAAAGAAGGGGCAGCGGTCACTAACTTACTATGATCGAGAGTCGATCGACAATATCAAAATTAAAAAAAGGCAAGGCAAGGAAAAAAACGACTCTACAGAATCGAATCTTACGGTACCGCATCGTATAAAAAATGGACTTACCGAAGCCCAGCTGGTGGAGGGTGTCGCTGCTACCATTTATGTCCCCGGCCTATATGCCTCCAAGATATAATGCTCAGAACTACAGGAATACAACAATACTTTATTGGAGCAGGTATCAGACACAATATAGCACGGTACAGTACGGTAGTCCGGTGGGGAGGCGTCGCAGGCCCGAGGCTGCTGGGCTCCGTTCGTCCTTGAATGACCTCTCCTGGCTCCTCCTCGTCGTCGGACCGATGTTGTTCCTTCGCCGCCTGGTTTCTCCATCATTCCCTGAAAGCTTCTAAGTTAGCTGCGAATCGTCAGATGACTCACCCCTTGCCTTCCTTGACCGTTTACCGGGAAGTACTGTAGAAATACTGATTCTTACAGTACCCTGTAAACGCAACTGAAGCAGAGCTGTGCTGTATCAGTAAAAAAGCGACGCCCACAATGAATGACATAAGCAGTAGTGAACTCAGGTGTTTGGGAGGGAGGTGTTTGTCGCTCCCTCCCAAACACCTGAGTTCACTACTGTTATTATTGGCTTGGGTAATATCCAAAGCCCCAGGGCAAATGAATCGTTAGCGACAAAGAGACCACCGACACGCGTGACAGACTGCTCTTAACATTAGACTTACTTTTGGATGTGTGTTATGAACTGGTGAAGTAAATATGTTCTGTAGAGAAGAGCGGAGGTGGTGTAGCGGCAAAAGGCGCACTAACTCACACGCATGGTCACGGATCCGAATCATGGCTCGATATCCGACTAAACCAACGGGCCTCCCATCCTTTCGGGATGGGTAAATGGTGCCACGCTTATCTGGGAGGATAAAAGTGCTGAATGTGCATCGGCTGGCCACCGGAAGTCATCGTACGGGACAAATACGCACTCAAGCTGCCACTACGGTTCTGAATGGAATAGGCGCTCATTTCCAAACGGGAATGATCAACGCCCAGGAGCGTTTCACCCCTTTCACGGTGGTGCAGCACAGGAAGTGCATCAGTGAAACTATCAATGGGTACCTTCTCAAAACGTGATCATTCAGTGATAACTCAATGAGGTATCGAGTTCATCGATTGTTTTCGTCAGGCAAATGAAATCTGCTCTGTAAATTCCTCCGCCACGTTCGTGTTCATCTAATCCTTTAATGGACCGGATTGTGCTCATGGGCACCTCTGTTTTTGTTATCAATAGATTACTTCCAAATGGTAACACTCCTAGTCATGCCTTGGAGGACATTCATATTTCAGTTGATTTCAGGTCGTCCACCACCACCGCGTCATCCACCTCCTCCGCCTCCACCACCTCCGCGTTCGCCATTCTCTTACGGTTGGTACGGAAACTTGGGTCGTGGTCTATTTGGAGGTGAGTCATTCTGAATTCTCAAATGTACTCGACGGAATTTATCGAAATTTTTGAACATATTTGCTTCCAGGGTTTAAAGGGTAGAAGTGGATATCGTCGGCAGAGCGACGGATCACTTTCGAAAGCGATTGTGGCATTGCTTTGAGTAGTAGTTGAACCATTGTTTAGATTATGCTGTGTAAGAAAATGTTTGATGCACAATTGGTAGCAATTGAATTTCATGTTCGTTGTTCACGAAGATGTCTAATCACGAAGTTCCAACCCAGAACGGTACGAAATAGCCTTTTCATAATTATTGGGTGGCGAAAATGCAGTTGGGAGGCAACGTCCCACCCTTCCCTTCCGCCACATGGCACTGAGGTGCAGAGAAGTAGGGTAGTAGGCTCTAAGAACTGCTTGAAGATATTTTTTAACTTAAGGCATATAACTTTTCAACGGGGCCTACAGGAAGAGGAGCACCGGTGTGGAAGAGATTTGGGGAAAATTGAACCTTCTGTTGACCACTGATTCATTTGTTTCAAAAGTGAAAGCGCTGGCGTACTAATCTCGTTCAGAGAGCATATTCCCACAGAATTGCCTATATCTCAGTTTCTGCGCTTCCTCCAACTATATTTTCAACCACTGAACAATGCCAAAAATATTACAGCTGATCTTTGATGGATCTTATGCTTTTGTACCGGCTACCCAGATTCGAACTCGATAGTTTTGGACCCTAGTGGATCAGCACGTGGCAGCTTTGGGGTTATCCAAGTTAGACTGATCCATGACCGCATTTACAGTCGATATCGGTTGAAAGGTTCATTCGTACAAAACACACACACGTATAGATGTTTACGGTAGCAAAGGATCATATGAGCTCGACAAAATATTTGCCTGTTTTTATCCAGTATGATAACAGGATATCTAAACGGAATCTCTGATACAATTACCGCTACCCTAACTCAACACATAAACGGCTCCACATTTTGCAGCGTGATTTCTCGATGAGATGGAGCTGTTTCACCTATAGACCGGAACATGCCTTTTGACTGATGTTCTCTTCCCATCGGACCGGACGAAAACCACAGATTCATCAGCTCTATCGGATAACTCCGCTTATCT
Organism: Haemonchus placei; assembly: GCA_900617895.1. Classification (NCBI taxonomy): domain Eukaryota; kingdom Metazoa; phylum Nematoda; class Chromadorea; order Rhabditida; family Trichostrongylidae; genus Haemonchus; species Haemonchus placei. The sequence goes on from UZAF01016896.1 coordinate 55,200, forward strand.
TCAGCTCAAATCAGCCATTATCAGCTTTCTTGCAGTCGATGATCAGTTGTGCCAACCGATAACCACTTCCATATTTATTATGAGGTTGATATTCTACGGCCGTAGGGTCATTTGCTGAGTATGTTAGTGAGTTCCGAATGGTGCAGTGCCGTCATAAGTGCTTATTCAATGGATCCACTCAGACCAACTCGAAAAATGCACATGTACTACACTATTAAAAGCATATTCACAACTTAGTATTGAAATATTTAAAGAAATTTCGATTATATTGTGTTTGGACAAGGAGAGGAGAGCTTGAAATTGATCAATACCGTCTAAGTGATGCACCATGAATTTGCTTCATGGTGACTTTCATAGATGCGTATGTGTTCTATGCAGTGACGCAATAGTTAGCCGATAAACAAGGCAGCGCTTTTATCTCCCAGAGGGGTCTGGTAGAAACCGACAAACCTGTCATTGATGTAAAACCTTTTCGTCCTGAGTGGATATCGATTCAGGAAATGGTCCCTGGATCACGTCGTGTAATTATGCCCGAAATAGTACTACACCAACTTCTCAAAATCTTCCATAATCCTATTAGCAATTGATGCTCAACATAGAACAACCGTATCTTTAAACAGGAAAGACTTCAAGGAATTTCTATTATTATAACGTTGATTCTTAAGGGACGTCATTTATTTGAACAAAAGTTCTCACCGTTACTATTTACAGCAATCATTTGGCCGGTGCATTTACCATTCTGTAATCTACCGGCTACCAGGCGTACAGGTCACATTAATCACCGGCGGCGTGATAATTGAAAGAATCTAAATCACATACGAACCCAGTACTCCTTACTATTTTCGGAATACTGCCGATTACGGTACGATTCTATAAATCCAACTTCAAGAAACGGTGTTTTCTAGGTTTTTGCTACGGAGTTTCGAATGCCGCAGGATATCACTCGCTTTCTTCAAGCATCCTAATGAAGACCCTTTCTCATTAGATGACGATAGGTGAGACATCCAGTTCCTGAGGATGAGGTATGTGTTGTGGTGAATCATCCCAAAGTGACCAGCAGAATGGGATAGGCCTCCATACAGGCTTCTAGGGCTAGTCAAAGTGTAAGAACTATTTTAAACTCCCTGACTTTAAACTTTTTCTAAAACTCATCAGAAAAAAGGTATGACTAAATTTTGTCTTCCATGTGTGGGGACTACAGGAACCTATCACATCATTTTCGAAAAGAAAAAAGAGAAAAGGAACAGGCAGGTACTGTAAGCGTCGAGGGTAAAAAAGTTGAGAACAATGAGAGCACAATGATGGGAGATACTCACTTGCTGAACACTTTGCTGTGTCCATTAAGAGCAGAAAATCCCTTTCCCTCTCTGGCGAACACAATTCGCTGATAGACGATGAATATCTGCAGCTTCTGATGTTTCAGATGTTATCATCGTTGATGATTTTGTTCCCAGGTATTCTAAACCGGTCTAGGTATAAATGAGTAACCTAGACCGTCGCCGAGGTTTTTCTCTGTCAAATACGAAGTCCCATCTTATTTGTTCTTGTTTTACTCAGTTGCTAACCTCTAGAGCCTTAGTTTTCAGTTAGAAACACCACACTTCGAGGATCATTAAGCTGGTGACTAACCATTATGATCGAGGTATTGGGATCTTTTGAGGGATGTCAACTCAGAGTACACCTCGATCGGTAGGCTGCTTCTGTTTTTGTGGCAGCACTACCCGTTCGACATCCTTTTTTCAAGCCGCCCGTAGAAGTTTCGAAAGCCTTTGTTTCTAATCTGTTCCGTTTTGAATATGCGCCGAATTCTACTTCCATGCAAAATCGCTGAGGCGGTTTGGCACGTAGCCCATACAAGAAGATGTGGTAGTCAGCTGTTGCGCAATTCAGCGCTTTTATACTGCCAAATAAGACTGATACCAATTCAGCGACTATGCAAAGAAAGGCTTTAATTTCTTGGAGGGTATCAGTCCTATCCACCATGGGTCTGACAGTTGTTGCCTCTTGCCACTACACGACTCCGGTCCACAATCAGAACAGATGATAGCCTACAGCGGAAGCGTAAGCGAGCGTGGAAGAGGAAGTTGAACGACTTAGGGACTTCTCTCTAAAGAAGGCCTATTGCTTTCAAAAACTCACAAAATGTGTGGTGACCGTATGGAGGGAGCAGAATGAAATAATGAAGACATTAGCAAGGGATATAGTCGCATTCCCTATCCTGTCTCTTCTACTCAAAATCTAATTCTGTGCTTCTGAAGACCGAAATTCAAGGGGAACGAAAAGCACACCACCTTGGCTGCTGCTGCTTCTTGTACTGAGGAGTGGAACTTGGCCATTTCCCTTTAATTGAGTGTATCGTTACTATTTTCGCCTCGGCTGGCTTCCGATAGTACCTTTTAATTGGCCAACAATGCTCACATACCCATCCAGAATTCGCATTACAAGTGTTATCCTGACTGCTAAACGTTGGAAAAGCCGTGGGCAATGATCAGTGTCTAAAGGCTATAAGATTACTTTTATTGTAAAGATTGCTTGATTTTTTCTTTTTTCTTCATCTGTTTTTGGAACAATAAAAAACGATAACATGTAAAGAGGGTTCAGGACCGCATATCCGTTCGAGGCCCCCGAATTTGGTGGTCCCTGAACATGTTCTGTGACTGGTTTCCGTATTTGTAAGTGACCTGAAATCGAGAATAGTCGATAAAGTCTAAAAATTCGTCTTTTGGTTTCGAGTTAAGACCGTAACCTCAAAATAGGGAATGTTAAGGTCTTCGCTCTTTTTCCTAGGTTGTTTTCTCAGATGGGCGAGATACGGCTAACGACTGAATAGTTTAATCTTCATTCAAATCTTCAATGAGACGTATTTTTGACCCTCATGGATACTAAATGGGGCATTGTCGGGTCGAAAGGTTCGTGGAACCAGCTGTAGTCGTAATAGCACAAGATTTTTGCAGCCGCTCAATGTAAAATCGAGCAAACTTGTAAAAATTTAATAGTAAAGTGAGCCCTTATTGACTTACCCAAAAAAATGGCTGTGGGGAGGCGGCTCCACGGTGTTGACATCGTTCACGACCTGCTGCTTCTTAAAACTGTGAATGTTTCATGTGTTGAAAAAGGGCAGCAGTCGACGCCTGTGCTAGCTGACTCAACTGCAAGAGCAGCTTTCAACTCTTGCGCTTCGCCGCTGCGTCCCTTTTATGAGATATCGCTCAAGAGTACACGTTAAGTTTCAGTAATTCGCGCACTCCTCCTAGAACTCCTGTAGCTTTTAAGATCATACTCGATCAGTTGCGCGAATTCAGTCAATATTCACTAGATTCTTTTGGGCTCTTCATTGGTATACATACCCTACTCTTCTATTCTCGACTACAGCCATGTCACCGAGCTTTCAGACGTTTAACTCACTTTGTTCTTTGGAGTGATTTATGTTGTAAACGTATTGTTGTGAGTTCTGCTCGACCGTCACAGTGCACGTTATAGGACAGTATCTTCAGTCAGTCCGCGCCCGTCACGTCCTCCTTGCAATCTTGGCACTTCATCCAGTGCTTGAATCATGATCTCTACTCTTTGGATTACTGCATCGTTCTTTGGGTCATGATACAACCTCGGACGATCGTGGCTGAGCTTTCTTTTTGCTTCCACGCCAGCCTAGAAATTCAATTAACGAAATAAAAGCTCTAGTCAGTTATTGAAACGCCTTCAAACCGAATGTGTCCTAATAATTGTGACTGTAATGATCAAGTTTCCATCTTTTTTCAGAGCACGAATGAAAATATTTATCGTTTGGTTACTTCTTGTCAGCATTCCACCTGTTTTCGCGCAATGGGGAATGGGCATGATGGGTGAGTCAAATCTCTTCTGACTTCTGTATTTTGTAAAACGAGTGATTTCCTCTGAACCACGCGAGGAAACCCGCGGAACATGGGCTTTGTTCTAAACCGTGTTGACTCCATGAACTAAGGACATATAGTGATCCTTCGTCAGCAATGATTTCATACTGTGTACATATTTTGACTTAATATTCTCGAATGCAGGTTTTCAAAATTTTTCTCATTACCATTGAACTGAGTTTAGGTCCATATGGAATGGGAGGCATGGATGGTTTCGGGATGATGGGTGGATTCGGTCCAATGGGTGGCTTCGGCCCGATGGGTGGATTTGGTCCGATGGGTGGTTTTGGTGGCGGTACGTGCTGTCTTTACATCCTCATAGCAGTTTCTTCGAGTTGAGAGATCAATGGCACTTTTCAGGTTGGTGGAGGAAATGAGCTTGTGTGTCGTCGCTCCGCCTTCGAAATGCCTTTTTTGCGTAGATGCTGTGTTCTACACGAAAGAAAGTTAGTCCAATGCAGAGAAAATTTTTCAAGAACGTCACGCCGTTGTTTTCACTGATATTTCCTCTTGATCCACATCATTTAAATGAAGATTCAATATCTACTGACGTGTCGCAAAAGAAGATTAAGGTTCGATTTTTGAAAGTCGTTTTTTTTCAAATAATCACAGACGCAGCAACTAGCAGATCAGAAGAGTTGGAGATATACCATTATACCGGCCCTAGACTTGAAAATCTTCAACGTATGGCTGATGCACCTATTTTTCCACTGTGTTTGATCCTTCCGTATTTCGTTGGCATGGATGTTGATATTTCGCCATCACGTGTGCGTGAAGAGCACGTAATACTCTTTCATCACACTAGCTATCACTCGCCCTTACTGCATTTTACGATCACAATTACAGAGGATGAAGTCAGAAAGACATTCGACGACTTCTTTGAGTCTCAGCTCCGTCCATCTGGGAGGATGAAATTGACAAGCTGCCTGAACAGTGGCGTCGAGCAGTGGATGGTGATGGTGCATACCTCTAATCTTTGGGCTGCTTCGCTACTGAGCTCTTTACAAAAAAGTCAGGAAAGAAATTATGCATCAACCTACTAATTGCAAGGGGGTGGGGCATCCTTTTCCTCCTATACTGAGCGGTAGAGAATAGAGAAGGACGAATAGCTGCTCTTCGTGCACGGAATAATGTGAACGGGGGTATTAGTATGCTAGAACGCTACCGCTTACACTTTTGAATGAAATGAATTAGTGACCAACTGAATGCTCAATTTTTCTCTATTCACGCTTTTTGCACGAGGTAAATAGCCTCTACCCTCTAAAAAAACCCTCTTCGTTATTCCTTCACTCTTCAGCTGCAGGTGAAGACATGGATATCAGAACTTTAGCGAGTTATGTGAAGTGAGCGCTTTGCAATCGTCATTATGGTGTACCACATAGGAAATGTCCCTTGTTGGGACTATAAGTTGGCTCGTGGCGTTTTTTTTTTGATTTCTGAATTCAATTTTGCGTCAACCTGTACTCTACGTTCCCTTCAAGTGGCAGTGTAATTCGAACCTGAGGTGCAAATTCTGCTGCTGTACGTCGCTGCAATGTTTCGTCATTCGTTTGTTTATTTTGGTTTGTTTCCTACTTCCAGACAGGTCTTGTAGCAATCATGCGACCCAACGAGAAGGAGGACTTGGTTTATCTGGGTAAGTATCGATTCGAAGTTTGATTCCCGGTCCATGCGTGAGACAGTGTGTCACCTGCCATTACATCGCCGCCCTTCCTTTGTTAGGGTAAGCAAAGTGCAGATGTTGGTCAGGAGAGTTTAGTGTCTGCCCGGTAATCGGAATGGTGAACTGAAATCGACAAGCTATCTTTCTCAATAATCACGAAGTTCCCCTTCGCTACGATACAAAGAAGAAGTTGACTTGACACAGTGAAAACGAAGCGGACAGGTTTTTAGTGAATAGT
>UZAF01016897.1:0-14192 GCA_900617895.1 Haemonchus placei
CAACAGTCAATGGGAGCCACATGGTGGTACAACATAATTTAACACCAGATGTTCCTTGGCGACTTGTTAGAAAATCGTAGCTTAGGAATAGTTTTCCCATACCCACTGCATCGAAAACTCCTTCATTCTCTCGACACGAAGCACGGTTTTGAACAAATCGCGGTAATGAAGCGGGTTCTAGGCTCTTACCAAGCGACAAAAATCAATTAAATAATACATATTTCAAGCTCGTTGAAGATGTCCAAAAACAAAAGAGAATCGAAAAATTGGCAAAGCTCAGCTGTGATTCGCACTGTACGAACTCCGCACTTGGAATTGCAGCTGAAAACTTGAAAAATTAACAAAAATAAATTGGCAGTACTATGAAGCATGTTGCCTGACACTCAATTAGGAGAAGGAGGAGCCTCTACAGTGGGCGAAGTTACATGTTCTGCATCTACTTGGTAAGAAAATTTCAGCATTTTTTGTTTCAAGTGAAGTGTTATTGGCTGATATGGGAAAGGTGGACAAATAAGGGTAGGAGATGATGCTTTAGTAGATGGGTTCTCGAGAGAGAGACTGAGCTTCATGATTGTTTGTTATAACTTCTTCTGGTCTTTGAAAATGTATTTTTCAAAAACCATCTGCAAGAAGCTCTCATGTTGCCAACAAATTATAAGTGACCATAAATAGTAATCCATAGAAAATCTATTTATTTACCAAACGTTAGGGAGGGAAAGTGGACCGCATGACTGCCAGCTGGTCGAAACCCATAAGAAAAACTCATACGTATAGCTCAATGTTTCCCTGTTAGTGACCCGTCCCTTCAGAAAAGACTCAAAAGTCAGTTTGCATTCACTTCTCTCAAACTCCCCTTTTGTCGAGCGCTTGTCAGGAGCAGAAGCAGCAGTCCTTGAATCGAACATTCCTCGAGCGACCTAACTCATTTCCTGTGCCATCTCGGAAATAGTGATTCTTTCTTCAGCCATAGACCTGCGAACTGCTTAATTACTAACCGATGCAGACTTCTGAAAAGATTGCATACAATCACTATGAATCTAGCGTGACTATCGCGGCGAAAGTTGTAGTAAAAAGTAGTGATGGGTAGGCTACCCGTTCATCAGGTGGATTTTCGGCATTGAGGAATGGTCAAGATTATGTTCACTGACATTATGTCTGAGTGTTTCCAATGAGCATCCTAATGTAATCTCTGATTTCGTAAGGTTATGTTGATAAACTCGACTCTCCTGAGGTGGCATCTGGGCACCTGGTTGTTTCACCCGCAGTTTCACCCATTCCAGAAATGCCTAGTGACAGCTAACCCGACAAAGATGGATGAGAGCTTGGATAGTCCAGGTAAGATGCGATCCCGAGACCATACACACGGTAATGGTGGCTAGCAAATGCAGTGATTTCAACTAGCAATTCTACACTTTGCCAGAAGTGGAATTCGTTATGGGAATTTCCTGAAGCAGGCGATTCGCAACTGGGCGTGGCCGAAGTGAGGAGGGCATTTCAGGGGTGATCATATAGTAATCCATCTTCTAAGCCGTTTACGACCTGGTCGGGAGTGCGCCGTAACCATCATTTTACCCCTTTAAATCTACCCGAGAGAGAAAAATCTTTACGTAATCGAAGACAAAGCAAGCCGTTTTGGACGCATTAATAGCTTGCTGCTACAATTTAATGACGTGCTCGTAACAAGTGAGTGATCGTTTCGGGAATCGGGCGACGGAAACCACTAGAATGTGGCTGCAGAGCTTCCGTTGCTGTCCGCATCGTTCAACAAATAGCCCTTCTGCAAGCTGCAGATGGGCTGCTTCGTTTGCAAATCTTTCGAGATGGAACTTGAAACGAATACTTTAAAGAGGAATCAAGCACTAAAAAAATGGACCTATCAAGTTGAGAAGGCAAACAGGACAATGGAATCGAAATGCTACGATGAAAAATGAAAAAGAACAATAACAACTTCAAAGTTTGCGATTACAATGGGGCAACGGGGTGCATCACTTGTACGATGTCAACATACATATAACACCAAAACTTTCGAGGATGAATGTGTGGATAGGGGTGAACCGGAAGGTTTTCAGTTCAGCATCTCCATCCCAAATTAACTAGCACCATTGCCGTCCCTGGCAATCCCTAAATCAACTGGGTACCACTGCTGTCCTTGGAGTTTGGAACATGCGCTGATTCGTGTCAGTCGACCGACTTAGAAGTCTGGATTCTATCTTCCCATCCAAGCATGGTGTTAACTAATAGACTCAAAGTGATAAGCTTGACTTAATTGGGTGAGTTCGCATCTCTGATGGGGAGAAAAGAGTTTCCAAGAAAAAGAGTCTTCGGCTAAGAGAAAAAACCAGTTGGGGTTACGGAAATGAGCGAGTTATTCTGAAGCGAGTGACCATACTCTATGGAAAATGTCCAAATGGTCATAAAAACAGCATGAAGATCAGGTTGACAGAACGAAAAAACCATTACACCAAGAATTAATGACAATATAAAAGGAACCAGTAATAAGCTAAGTGCTTATCCAAAAGAGTCGACCAGAAGTCTTACCTCTCAGCTCAGCAGGCAGCATGTGAAACTTGAGAGAGATGGACAAACTTACTACTTTCCTTCATGCCTGAGCATGGATTTCATCCAAAACCTAAGCTCTACTTTGTCAACTGATAGTTTTGTCTTCCTAAAAAAGTTTGGTAGCGACCAATTATCCTCANGGGGGGGGGGGGGGGGGGGGGTTGAAATTATTCCTGCATTATAGAAGGTTTTTTACTAAGATGGTAATACTGAATACATATCGACTGCGCATAGGAATCAGTAAGACGAAGCCACTTATAGGTTAGGGTAGGAGGGAAAGTGAGATGGTGGTGGGAGGATTTCAGATATTCTGTAGCTTGGAAGGGTCTTGCAGCAAGGGTAATTGGTTCATGGAAAATTCGCAACGAAGGCAAACATTCTAGAAAAACCCAGCCAACGAAATTATATATCGGACTAACGTCATTGTTGGAAAAACCCCCTCCTCTCCCCATTGAAAAGCCAAGTTCTATTCGTATAGTCATAGGAATTAGCCAGATTATAGTGTCTGGTGAATAGTTCCCAAAAGAAGCAAACTAGTACGGACTGCATGGAGTACGCCATGCATACGACTTCTACTCAAATCTAATCTGAAGGAGTACTAGGGCGATTGGTAACTTCTTGGTCCTCAGCTAGCTAGCGTCGATGAGATCTCAAGCATGAGTAGCTGCGATAGGAATAAATCTGACAGACCGTGAGAGTGTAATGCTGTCCCTCCCGAAATTCTACCACCCGCTTCTCGGCTAACAGAATTGAAAAATGCTGTTTAGATGAAAATTTCAGATTTCAAAACAATCTGAATGAACGATTCCTCCTGTGGAAAAGGAAGATAAAAAAAGTTTTTTAAGATTCTGCATGAACACTGTAGCCCTTCAAAATTGCTGTGACGGCTAAGTGTCCTAATAAGAACTGGTCGTAGACTTAACGCAGTCCCAAGGAGGTTGTTCCATACGTTCGTCTTCTAGCAAACTTGGCCACTTCCCAGCTAATACCGCTATGACCCATAGTGAATCGAGGAACATGAGAATGAGACTTTTCAGCTCTTGCCCTTAAATTCGTCTTTTCAGCCCCCCTCAAAAATACCAGATTTTGTAAAAGGTAGCTCTGAAGGGGTGAGAGAAATCCTGTAACGGTGTCATTCGTTACCAACGGAACTTCATGGGACAAACGCTGGAAGAGATAGTCAGCTCATCACCGTACGTCCGAGAATGTGCCAAAACCGTCAGAAATTTGTTGGATAGAAGTAAAATAGATAGAAATCGGAGGTTTTATTGCGAGTTTGCAAGAGCTTTTGGCATTCGTACGTGCCAAACTCATATGAAAATAATGATTTCCTATTCAAACTAACAGCCTTGCTTCACCACGAAATGGCTTTTTTCAACAAATGATGAACAAACACATAAATTTACAGTACTAAATCTAAAAAAATGTTGAAAAGTACATAATTGGGAGGAAACCTGAGCCACCTCTATTGGTAAACAATCCTCCTCATGTCCACTCAATTTTTAATTAACTCCTACTGAAAAATGGGAAGTATCAGCTCTACGGAAAAACTCAACTGCTATGCCCTGAAAAAGTGACTTCACTAGAACGAGGCAATAGGAAAAGCCCTCCAGGAAACTGTTTTTCTTGGCCTAATAGGACAGAAAGAGGTAATTCCAGGAATAGCCTTAGAGAAGAGGCAATCAAAATCGTAAAGCCAAGACCACCGGCCAGCGTTGTTCGGCCTTCACTCTAAAATGCCCGAAAACGCGACTCTTGACGCCAATGAGGCACACTGAAAAACAACCGGCATAGTTTAATTTAAGCAGTAATAAAATCTAGACGGGGTTCCGCTTCCTATCAGGCTCTGACATTGGCTCTCACTCTGAGAAATTGGCAATGTGAGTTTCTAAAAGAAACTGGGTATTGGCTTTTTTCCTGAGTTCAAGGATTATGAAGAAAAGTGAGGTTTTTTCATGAATGGTTCTTGCTTTGAAGCGCACCTTCCAAGCGGGAGCTCCTGAAAATACACAATAAATAACGGTTACAAGTAGCTATTTTATAGTCAGAAGACATGCTTTCGTGTTTTTCTCCTGGAAGCGGTGAAAATCCTTCAAAAATAAGAAAAGAGAATCCCAGCAAAACATTGAATCACAGCAACAGTATACGTCCTTGGATGAGTTCTGAAGCGTGAGATAATACGCATTGATGTTCTAGGCAGAAGTAAAAACGGACGTCTACACGTATGATGGGTTTCGCACAAAATTTCAGCACAGTTAAAGGCACTGTTCACGAAAAAATGGTTTCGAAGATCTGCACATGGTTTGAATTCGACGCCCCCTCTGATACCATTTGTGCAGGAATGAGGTCGGGAAACGGTTTGGATAGGGCACAATAAGGGCAGGAACAGTGGGGGACGGGAGGCCTCCGCCTCTCGCTAGGCTGACTACGAGTTCTAATTGTCCTTTACCACATTCGCATTGGAGCGATGTGTCTGCTTGGGTGTGTTGTCTGCTACTGCAGACATTGCGTCGCCTTCGTGCACTCGCCCGAACACTCCCTTAACCGCCGTTCTTCCAATGTGAAACTCGTCCAACCCCCCTTTCCAGCTCTTTTTTGACCCTTTCTATTTCTTTTTGTTCATCGTTTTTTGCGCTTTTTTCGTTGTTATCGCTTTATTCTAGAGTAGTTCTATGAATTTCCGTCAAAAAAGGGTACACTAGATTTATCGTAAACCGTGCCTTTAAGACAGTGTTTTTCGAAATCATCAGATCAGAATCATCAGAGTTCGGAGAAAAATTTTTTTTCTAGAATTTTTGAGGGTCTTCGCCACATAAACCTATTCAAACTGGTCTGAATTTTTATAAACTGTCAAAACAACACATCACTGTAAGTTCAGTCCTTCATTCTCAAACTGGGTATAGTTCACAGATGGCATCCTCTCAGTCTTGTAATTGGGCTTCCAAGCAATTCTAACGTCAGTGACGAATAAAAATGCTTCGGGGAATGCGTCAGAGCTGGCCGATAAAATTAGAGTTATTAGTATTAATTAGTAATCGTATTCATCAATAAGACCTCCTAACAAAGAATTAATGAAGCCCGATCTGCTGCATTCCTGGAATCATTTCTTGCTGAGAAGCTTCAGATTGGAGGCTTCACCCCACATTGACGGCCCTTCTCCAGTCTCACACTTCACTGTTGATTCTACATCTTATCGGGGTTCTCTGGAATAATGAGCACATGAAAGGCATAAATGTTTGTGTAGGATCCTATACAAACCCGTTATGGAATGTATAAACTACGAGAGAGACTGGGCATTAGTGGGACAGCACAGGGATCAACGGCATGGGAGAAAAAGGGCGACAAAATGACGAGACAGCCAACCACTGCACGTCAGCAGACCTACACCAGTCCTCTGTGGACGTAACACTTGGTATATATCATTTTTCAAACTAAGGAACTATCAAAGCGCAGGAGAATGAAGTGAAAAAGTAACCTACGCCTCTAAGGTCTACCTTTTCCTTAACTTTTCGTCCTTTATCCACCTTCCAGTGCCTTAATGAAGCAGCCAAGTACGGTCCTCTACCTCTCGATAGTAACTTCTCACTGCTCACTCTGTTTGAGCCGAATCACTCGAAGTGTGTGACAGGACATTCCCGTTAAGTTAAAAGAGAGATCGACTGGAGTAAAACTTGTAATAGCTATAAAAGGGTTCACTTCCTTATATTACAACTATATCCTACGCTGTCGGCTACAAGAAAGCGAGACAAATTTAGCCAGAAGATCCGCTTGAAGGGAAAAGTGTAGCGTAACAACATACCCTTTCATCGCCTCACCTTGGTCCTCCTCGGTATTTTTTTGTGGAAAAATCAAAAGCCATTGTGTGGTTCCGCATTTCCCAACCTTCACGTCAGCGAAACCACCGCCATCGAAGCTGAGCCAGGTGCTTTGGATAGGGAAAGCATTACGTATGGGAAGATCACTGCATGTTCTGTGGTGATAACCAACCGAGCAAAATCCGACGATAATACTGAGCTGCTCAATCTGGCAACGAGGGCCCCTAACACCCTTTCTGAAAAATTCGAACTTCGAGGCTTTTTTCGAGCCCCTCAAGTTACAATGTCTCGAATAGGAACCGCCTTGGGTCTCTGTTCCATATGACTATTCAGAAGCCTGTTATTCTTATTCGATTTTCACATCGTTGTGCCCCAAGAAAGGAATTCGATGAAAAGGCAATATGATAGTCAATAGANAACGAGGGCCCCTAACACCCTTTCTGAAAAATTCGAACTTCGAGGCTTTTTTCGAGCCCCTCAAGTTACAATGTCTCAAATAGGAACCGCCTTGGGTTTGTGTTCTATGTGACTATTCAGAAGCCTGTTATTCATATTCGATTTTCACATCGTTGGGCCCCAAGAAAGGAATTCGATGAAAAGGCAATATGATAGTCAATAGAATTAATGGAGCGTGGAAAAATGGCCTCAACGACTTCATAAGCAAATATCTCAAGTGAAATCGAGAGCTCACGTCAATCGAGGGCTTGGAAGAATTCCACTCTAACGGCCCATTGCACTCACGCGATCACATCAAAAGAATTCGTCGACGCATTCCTAAGGGACCAGAAAAGAGCGATGACAACCAGTTTTCGTTATTCAACGATTTTGTTGCAAACGGATCAGACTGGAATGGAAGTGTGCAAAGAGGGTTTTGCTTCAATCCGAAATGTAAATATCGTCAAGGTGGTGGCAGTGGTGTCAGAACGGAAGTATAGCGCATAATAGTCGTATTTGGTATTTTCCAGGGAAGAGAAAAGCTATGAATAGCAGGAAATGGTGACACTCTGAAAAGGTACAAATGGTGCCGGCCGGTGGGAACATTCATGTCATAGCGCTTTCCCTAGTCCATCGGTCGTTCTATTACCAGGTGCCAAAGTTTCCATGTAGTGGTTGACTGGCTGATCTCCTTCTTGCAATCACTGACTTGAAACTTAATGAGCTCCAGAAAATGAAAACCCTTGAAGAACGTGTCCATGAGAGCCAGTTACCGTTTTGTCGGTCCCCTCTCTCTCAAGAGTCAAAGGCAGACGGCACAGTACGTAGGTCTCTACCTTCGGTAGCTCACTTGTTTCGGGTAGCTACCCACCCCCACTTTCTTCCTTTCATACTTTCAACCCGAAAAATTCCGGTTTCAACCTGATAACTTCAGTAGCTTTCGACGGCAACTTCAATTTTGTAATTTTCGCGACAAAACGCTGGTTTTTGATTACCTTCGTGGATGATCCGATAGCAAAGAGCCATTCGATGTCCCGCTTTTCGCCTATTTCACCAGCCAGAACGGACTACGTCCCTTTCCCAATAATTTCCTTATCCTCCTTATTCGACAGTCTCACCTAGAACCCTGTTGGCCAATATACCAGCGGGGCGGGAAGAAGGCATAGGGTGTTCATTTCGCTGACTAAGAAACTAATGGGAAGGACACTGAATTCCTTACATAATTTGGAAAGAACCAGGGAAAGTACATGAGATCTGACAAAAATCTTTTGCAGAAGCTCCTCTCTAGTCAATAGTTAGCATTTTTACAGAGGCGAACTCATAGCGCAGCAGAAAAAAGGGCTTATTTATGCCTCGCTAACATTTTTTTCACTCGGCTGAAATGATGATGCTCAGATAGGCCTGCGAAGAGCACAAAAAATTCTCACTGGGATCCAACAATCTTCTTTGCTTTTTGCAGAAGGGTATTTTAGTGGTCCCAAGAGACATCTAGCATGACGACACTTCACAAAGCCTCCATGACCTTTGGTCATGTGTTGTCTGCTATGTCAAATGGATGTCAGCGCGATACTTTTGACGCCCCTCGTCATTCATTCTTCACCCATCCGATTCATTCAGTTCCTTGTTTCGAAATCATCGGAATTCCTTATCAAATGGGTCTCGAGGGAAGGATCTGAACCAAAGAGATAAGCGAGTAAATTCAGATGAATCACCAATAAACTCTTGGCAGTGGTGTGGTAGATGGTCCAGAACTTGTAGGTAAAGTTCACCCATGAATCTGTTCCTGATATCAGAAATTTACTCATCAATTCCTGACTCAATTTGCAAAAAATTGATATTCTCGTTTGACTGTGGGACATCTGGATAGATAAAGCTACTATAGCTACTATCGTGAATGCCGAAGGAGTCCATAGAAAGTTGCATGGGTCAGTACATACAATTCAGGCCATACAACTTCCTCAGCAAGTTTGGATAGATTCGAGCCAGCTGCATTCCACGGACTTGCCTGAGAGGTTGAAAGACTATTATGAACATCGGCTGCACACTCCCGCTGCAAGCCGGGTGAACGGCACATCCAAATACTTTACCAATTCAATTGGAAGACAATTACATGGCGTATCCTTTGGGAATCACTTGACGTCGATCCTTTCTGCAGGCTTCGCGCTACTAACTATGTTATTACATTTTCTTTGCAGCAAATGTATGTCCCAAAAGTACATCAAAGAAAAAATGGCAAAAAAATGGGCTATTCCCTGAAGAGCAGTTACATACAAAAAGATTCATCAGCACTGAGGAAAAAAGGTTTTGACGTCGTCCTTCAGAGCGAACTGACCCGGTCCATTGGAGCGGAAACGAGCTGATGTGGCACCTGTTACAGCAACATCCGTTTTGCCACCTGTCCTAATAAACACAAAGTCCCTAAAGTACATTTGTTTGGCTTACCTATTGACACTGTCGAGTAATTAGCGTTAAATAAAGAGAAAGGGAGCTAAACAGGTGCTCTACTCTTGGGATGGGCTATGCATTCACTTTCCACCGGAAATCGTAGAGGTATCTGTGTGGGATTACAACCTTCAGTTACCTACCATCAATGTTACATTCTTCTGCCAAGGTTGTTTTCAACTGGTCAAACCTCTAGGAAAAAGGCGAAGATAATGGCTCCGATCCGGCTATGGAATTATTGTGGCTTTCCCAGCACATTTCACCACCACATACTTGAGTCTGTCTAACTCTACCGTACTAGTGGCCAAAACTGGTTACCGTGGATATCGGCTGCCTTACAGAATGAAGAGGTAAGGGTAGAAAGTACAAGCTTTGAGAGCGAAAAAGAAAATGACAGACTCTGTGGTTTGACGCAGTACACAGCAGTTTGGAGTTCTGGTCCCCCTACCTCCCCATAAACTACATTTGAGCTTATTTACCTTTCAAAAACCTAAACTATCTGGAGCCCCGTATGGCGGACAGAAAGGGAAGGTGTGGAAAGCCTGTGAACTAGGCTTCCCTTTGCCGACCATCTCATCTCAGTCCCAGTGGTTCCGGCAACGCTGCAATAAGGTCAGTAGGGTTTTTCTAGGACAACTACAAAGATTTTTTTACTCTGGAGACAAAATTTACAGAACCATTCCCTCCTCGGAGATGGCGTCGCAGTTTGGGGTAAAGATACCATCTACCAGCCACAGCCTTTTCCATCTGCCCATCCCTTTCATTCCCTTCTTCCTCCCCCACAACCACCTGACCGGGGTTCAATATTTAACGCTTTTCGAACTACTCGTGAATGGTTGATAAGAACTGAGCTCCATCTTGCAAAAGTACCAAAAATTAACCTCCTGCCTAATTACATCTCAGCGAAAGGACAGGGCAGAATCAAATGACTAGAAAGAAAAAGCAAAGCAAACAATATTCAGAAATGTCGAGAGAAATGCAAATATTATACGTACTTCACAGTATGTTATCAAATTACACAAGCAACAGACACATTGGCTTTTTGCAGCATGCATGGAAACCACTGAGGGACCGAAGGGGATGGGCCGCCGACGGCTTTGTGTCGGCTGCTACCAAACGACGTTCAAATGACCTATCAGAATTGAAGAAATCAAAGGGAACGCCCATTTGTGTTTCGACACTGACAGAATCACACACAGACACATACACACAACGAACACCCAGATGACTCACTTCCCAGGCCACTTTCCATGGCAGAAGAAAAAGATTGGGGTCCTTATTGGAAGAAACCGCCTTTCAGTATGACTCATCATTAGAAGACGAGTAATTGGATCGACCAGAGTCAGCTATCTTACTACGCTTCAGCCTTTTTCAACAACCCATTGTGGCTTTTTTATGTGGGATAGTGGAAAGTTTTGTTGGGGGCCTACAACCCACTGGTGTAGGGTGAGGAACCGGAGCTTCTCCTTGTGAACNTGACCTATCAGAATTGAAGAAATCAAAGGGAACGCCCATTTGTGTTTCGACACTGACAGAATCACACGGACACATACACACATACACACAACGAACACCCAGATGACTCACTTCTCAGGCCACTTTCCATGGCAGAAGAAAAAGATTGGGGTCCTTATTGGAAAGAAACCGCCTTTCAGTATGACTCATCATTAGAAGACGAGTAATTGGATCGACCAGAGTCAGCTATCTTACTACGCTTCAGCCTTTTTCAACAGCCATTGTGGCTTTTTTATGTGGGATAGTGGAAAGTTTTGTTGGGGGCCTACAACCCACTGGTGTAGGGTGAGGAACCGGAGCTTCTCCTTGTGAACAGTTTGGGAAGCTGGCTATTGTATGGGAAATATCTGGAAGGAGTCAGGAATTAAAGAATTCAGGAAAGGAAAGCCTAAGGTCATTCCTACTAGGACTCGATACTCCCTTTTCGTTGTAAAGAAGAAATCTCCTCCTCACCCCAGCATGTAATTAAGGGCTCAGCAGCGATAGCCACCTTGACAGCCACCACAGCCACTTGTGGTGCGGAATCAAAAACTCGCTAAAAATCTGACTACAAAACCAGCTCTGACTGGATCATCCGGGATCTTCGACAAAAGGACGAACTCAAAAAAAGCGAAGAACGTTTGATTTTTACTTCCCGTATGTTTAGGAGGTTCTAGGTGCTCCTAACTTATTGGAGCGATGTATTTCGCTGAATATGCCATGCATTTGACCTGTACTAGAGTCATAGCAGTAATTGAATGCGTGTAACGTATACAAGCGAAGTTTTTCTGCTCTAGGACACATCTTGAATAAATAAGATGACTCCAAAACGACCGTCTTCTACCAATGATTAAATTGTCCCCCTATCCACTAATATGGTTGCGCCACGTAGCCTCTCATCCACGGGTTCTAGGGTTCTTCAATAAGGGAGTGCCTTCAATGGAGGAGATGCATGAATTACAAGTACGGGTAACTTATAATGTAGCGCACTCCTAGGTGAGGGAACAAAAGGAAGGTGGAGTTTAAAGATGTCGAAAGGTTGTCCCACTTATTGAAATATCTAATCATCCAGAAGATCCAGCCCAATCCGTCAACAAAAAAATACAATAAATAATCCAGACATCAAGTAATCAGTTAAGAAGAAGAAGTGGGGATGAAACCATTGCAATTTGGTAAAAGAAAGAAGAACTGTCAGCTAAACCAACCTTAATAAGCTTGGCTTTGAGATAAACAAGTCGAAAAAGTATCCAAAAGAGTTCTGCAGAATTTCAAAATGAATCACTCTCGGGGCTCGATGAGATTTCAGATTTTCGGCGCTGTTAGACAACTCAATCAGAACAGCTGCGTGGACAAGAAGCAATTAGGGCGACACAGAACGACACTAAAAAGCTCAGCTGTGTGTCATTTCAGTCAACAGTGTCTCGTAGGGGTGGACAGAATGGCTCTGTCCAGACGGCAGTCAGAGAATAAATTATTTTAGGATTTTTTCATGAAACGATTAATTTGTGTCCGGCATAGAAACGAAGTACAACATGCCGTTTACATTCAACGGGACGTTAATTACCCTAATCTTGATCTGAGATTAGCCTCACTGTGAATAATGAATGAGCAATGGATGGATTTGGCCCCATCAAATGGCCAGTCATCCGTAAGGAAGTGCGTTTGGCCCACTTTATCTAACGCTCAGGAGCCCACTCTGAATCTTTGCAGTCCCCCACAGCGAATCGAAAGGGAATAGTGCTTCGTTGTTCTCCGGGAGCGCAGAATTCTACGCTAGGAACTGGTGCAAAAACGAAAGAGAACCTTCTGTGTCTTTAGTCAGTTTGCTAACAAATAGCTCGTCGGAGTCGAAGATGAGGTAATGCCGAGAAGGATTTGGAGTCATCCAGAATTCAAAAGCTTCACGGATCTCTGTCTTTGAGAAACAAATTAAAAACGGTCCATCAGAACTTAACTGCATAAAAGTTTATAGCCAGCAATCACATACGAGCATCTGCTGGATGGCGCCGGGTTCTCGATTTCTATTTTAAAATTCTGTGTCAGTTCCTGGTCCTCAATTTTCTTCATTCCCGGACAGTCATGTACCAATTTGCACCTTATGTAATTATAGAGATTTCAGCTGGGTTCAGCCAGCAGAAGGGCTACTGATAGACAGCAGGAGATATGTATTATAGTAACACAGCGGTTCCTCCTTTTTTTGCTGCTAAGTTTCTTTCGATATACGCTACTCACACAACCCCTGCACAGATCCGTAGAGGTAATTGGTTGGCTACTGTAACGCAGGAGCCCATGTAGGTTACACATAATGGGCTTGTATACTACTTCTCGGAGGATTGCTGGACGACAATAATGATAAAAAGTAGAAATAACTTTTTTACCACTTCGAGTGGATTCTTATTCGTTACTAATTGGAAAATCCCTTTAACCGGCTTTCCTTCAGAAGATTGAGACAGAGTAGCTTGCTAAAGTCGGCAGACCTGGAAAAGGCAAGATCGGATCAGAACAAGGTAGGTAAAGGAAGGAGTCGTGGGAGAGAAGATGTGGTCACTACAGACGTGAAACGATTCGAAGGGAGCTGTGAAATTGCTTGCCGACATGGGCATTCTCGGCAATTATAGGGAGCGAAAATTAGCTGAAATCAGGGTCGGGGACTGTGAGAAGAGAAAAAAGGTAACTAAAGGTCGTCGTAGCAAAGGGCAACACTTGTCCGTTCGTACGGTGTCATCCGGTAGAAGGTCAACTCTTACGATGACGTTTGACAATTTCGAAGCCGGATAATAGGACCCGAAAATGGGGTCATGAGATGGCGGTTATATGGAAATCCTTTGCGCTAGGCAGATCTGTCATGACATTCCCCATAATCATAGCATTTCACTGCTCGGCCCTTTTAAAACAGGGTTGAGGAGATTTATGCTGAAATGTGATCCTCAAAGTCATCGATTTTCAGGGTTTATCGACTGAGATCGATCGATGAATTTATTGGAAACTGATCGTCGGTGCCTTCATTGTAAGATGGATTGTCACATTCCTGCCTATAAATCAATCTTTTTGTAACTTTTCACTTCAAATGCCCTATTTTTAGTGCACTTGGTAAACAAGTGGTACCCTCTTCTATAATAATATGTTTACGGGGAGTAGGGGTTCCTGGGGATTCTTCGCCTATTTAAGAAGTTGGATGGGAACGATCAACGGTGCAGATCGCGAAAATCTGGTAGTTCCCAACTGGGGCATTCACCCCCATTCTCAGATGAAGCTTGAGGAAAGAACGAGAAGTAGCACGAAGTTTATGAAAAATTCATGGCTCAGGCGCTCCTTTCAGCAACAGCGGTCGTAACGAATTTATACCACTGAGATGTTCTTTGGGCATTTAATGGGCACGGTCATTGGAAAAAAACTAATAAATAAGTAAATATCAGTAAGTGAACAACCTTGAGAGGAAATTGCTTC
>UZAF01016897.1:28494-58786 GCA_900617895.1 Haemonchus placei
CAGAGCAACTAGACGGAAGGGCGCTGGCACCCCCAACTACATTTTCACCGAAATATATAAATATAAGTAATAAATATAAATAATAATGAATACAAATAACATAATTTACATCATTATTTCTCCGAGTTACTATCAAGGTTCCTTCCTCGCCCTAATACGCATGACGGCACTTCCGCAGCGTAAGGAGAGACGCCTGAGAGTGTATGCAGTGTCGTAAGGAGGAAAACTGCTTATCTTGAGCACTAATACTAGCCAGTAGTCTGGAACAAGCTTTCTTGCAGGAAGAATCTAGAGGTACAGCTTTTGGGTGTCTCGTCTACAGTTACCATCCCCTACGACGAGGTCGAAGTGATGACATCGACGGCGTAGTGCACGCCCTTGATTGTCGCTTATTGTGGACTTTGTCTGCCCTATGGTTCCAGAACTTGGATCTAGGGAAAATTGGCCGTTCCCCTTTCTTTCCAAATGAATTCATTGGTAGAGTTCTGTGATAAAATCACCATAAGTAATTCATCAATGAGCTTCCCGGTAAAGTGATTTGGAAGATCTTGGCACAGAAGCTATGAATGGATATAAAACCGAGATGACTTGAGAAAACCAAAAGTTGATCCATGGTGAAGAGAACCTCCTAAGCTACTATTTGATGAACATCACTTAATGATCAAAGGAGAGCAGCCAGCCATTTTATGTGCGACATGAGGGGAAAAATTTTCAAAAAATCATACAAGTGGCAGAAAATGACATGATATTATCATGACCGGCTGAAGAACCTTGAAAAATTAAAGGAGACTTTAAACGAGTTCAGTCAAACCCGTTTGTGGCATGGCCGGTCAGTGGTTGGTAGTGGTTGCAATTGGCGGTCAGAGAGAACAGCCGCTGATCAAATCTATCATCATAATGGCAGCCATAAACCCGTCCTACTGCTGGCCAGGTCTCACTGGAATCGACCCTAATCATCTGAAATAGTTACCTAGCGGTGACCACCCAGGAGGCTCTACTATATAGCCTTGATAAATCAGCCGAGAAAAGAGGTAATAAAAAAATAAAAATTTTCAATGGGCCAAGAATATGCGGGGAACCACTTCGAGAATCACAATCAATTTCATTTTTGATCTCCATTTGGGAAGATTTGATGACAAAAAAGCTAAAAATTAAGAGCTCCGAGAAGCAGATATTCAAAGTGAAACTGCAGGATGTTTTGATTTGCAAATTTCTGAAATAAACGACAATGGTAAAAATAAGTGATATTGGAACATTCTAGAGATGATTCTAAAATCGGGAAATGGCTTACCCCATTCGACATTCCCCCTAAGCATCCCACGAAAAGCTCTCGTGATCCATGAAGCCTTTACCATAAAACGTCAGGTGCTTGCTAATGTTAAAGCCCCCTGAGAGCCCTACCGTGCCTCTTTTACCAATCAGAAAATGAAGATTTACTGGGAATACAGCTGCCACGTGCCCTGTGGTAAGCCATGCTTTTGCGCTATATTTAGAATTGCAGCGACAATTGAATACGTGTTTGGGATGGATAGAACAATTTCGGTATGGCCTTAACGATTACAGGGAGGGGGAAATGGTCCGCAAGACTATACAAGATTGAAGTCCCTGTGGATGTGGTCTTTGGACCATGTGATACGTAAAAATACTAATGTTTCTGCCATCGACATGCTTCAATATTTTATTACTTTATAAAGCTGCTTTGGTTACTGTTTACATAAAGCCAAAAAAAATTACTACATAAATGTGAGCGTAGCCTATACTCGACAATATCAATTAATCACTTCTGATACCTCTAGGCCAAAAATTCAAAGATCCTAAAGGAGATCGTGTCTGCCTTGAAAAGCTAGCTGAACTATTGACTAGATAAATAAATATTAAGCTATCATCATCAACAAAATGGTAATACTTTCTGGAATGGATTCGAAAACAAATCTCCTACGAGAGCTTCCGTCAGTATCTTCCATTTCACCCACTCTCTTCTGTTGCTTCTTTAAGAATGAATCGAAAATGTAGGAGTCACAAAATTATATACAGAAACCGTCACTGCTAAAGCCCGGACCAGGTGAAGTTGAGTAAATTTTTGTTGTCAACCACAAGCAACTGCTCAGAAGAGCCGATAAAATTGCCAAGGACTGCTAGCTGAAGGTCACGTACGCATTATTATTTTGTGAACTTCCAAAATGGAAGCGTAATTATTGCTCTTCTGCTAATTTTGCTCTCATTTCAGGTCGGCAAAGGTTCGACCTGAAGTGAGAGCAAAATTGAGACATACCAAAAAAGGCTTTGGTGAGATATACCAAGAAGAAAAGACTTTCGGAGATTATGAAATTACTTTTGAGCGTTCAGGAAGAAATATTGTGATATTCTCGTAGTTCAATGGGAAAAAAACCTCAAAATTTTGTTCCATTACCTTTTGACAGTAGCTGAATTGAGTAGTTATGATGGATTTTTCGTATCCATTTCAGAAAATTCTGTTTACCTAACACGTACAACTAACAAGTTTGCCTAGATACTTATAACCGTAATTGAAGAACACCGGGTGACATCATTGAAATCATTACCCGTCATTATAAAATTTCAATAAATATTCTACTCATATTTGATACTTTGAGCTTTCTTCGAGAGCGTTTTCACAGTGATTGCGGTAAAAATCGCTGATAGAAGAAATGCAGCTGTGATGACAACGTTTGAAGGTGAGTTCCAAGCAATCGGCGCGCAATCCAAATGGGCAGCATCGCACAGATTCCAAGCCACCATGTTGACGCATAAGTGGAACAGCTGAAAGTAGTAACTTGGTGAGAGCAAGCAGAAAACCAACGGTATGAGAGAAAGCTATGATCCATCTCCATGATGAAAGAACAGGGGAGAATAATCAAATTCGGTAGCTGTTTACCAACTGGAGGTCCAGGAAGCAACAAGTGATTTTATCTCCATTGAGGGGTAGAAGAAAGGAGAAGCGCAGTAGTGGCATGTAAATCAGCCCACTCGATAGACGTCTCAAAAGGACTAATGAACGCGGTACTTTCTTGTAGATGAACTATGTATTTCTTTTCCACCTTTCTCGAGAATATTTAGATCATGCGATGGTATTCAGTACAGATCTCTACATAAATTGCCGTGAACTCGTCCGAACGTCTGTGGAGAACAAACTAGGTGGATCGTGAGTGAAAGGGTTTGACAAACCCTACTTGAAGCCTAACGGAATCTCAGCGACTTCCCCTCTTTGCCGCGGAATCCCTGTTTTATATAATTGTCTAGCCTGATTATGGTTCATAATAAAAGCAATCGTCTTTCCCGCTTTGCAGAAATGTTTCAAGATGTGTCGTCTTGAATATGTAGTTATACTAGTATAGTAGTTATACTTAATACTAATTCATTGTAAGTTATCGCTCAATTTGCTCGCATTTACCAACCTGATGGCCATAGCCGAAGATGTCGAATAGACCTGGAGCAAATCGCTCTGGAATTTTCGCTCCCATAAAAATTCCACTGATCATCAGCCAGTTGAAGGCGTTCGTGTGCAGTACTAGGGAGCTGTCAGCAGCCGAATTCTCTGACTAAAGTAAATGCAGGCTGATCAAAACCTAGGTTAGAGGTCTATGGATAAGATTTACTAGATAAGGGTCTCACTGTGGATGTTAGTACGGCACTGGATCCAAGATGGGACCAGTCCAAGTATGTGAAATACTTACCAAATACCTGTCAGTAAGTGGCACATGCACCCAAATGGCTAGTAATAGGCACGTTGCCATCCGAAGTTCGAGCCTCCACGGCCAATCTGGTTGACTAACAAAGAGATAACATGATGAAAGAAATTGTAAAACCAGCACAATCAACATTAGGGAAGGAAGATAAGCCTGCAAATTATGGCATTTCGACTTACGTACTGAGGTAACTTTGGCTTCCTATGGAAAACAATTAGAATCAAATCTTTCTTTTATATCTCCCCTTCATTTCAGTGAATAGAAGGATTGATTCTACTGTTCTCGACAAAACTTTACCATGTGCCCAATTAAGGACATATCGGAACCGCAGCTGTACCGTTGCAATCCAATTGAACAACCAAATAATGCTATACCAGCAAAATCTACTAGGAACCAGAAAATATGATCATGAGGTGACCGTGAGTGCTGAAAGTGTGGATCTCCGAATTGAAATTTTTATTCAAAATGGAAGCTACTGTTGCCTGAAAAGTGTCTCGAGAATATTTCACATACCATTTTTCGGAATATTACATTTCGCGATATGGTGTTCTGACGGGTGTAACCTACGTAATTATGCTCTAATAGGGTGCCAAATCGTCAGATCGTACATGTGGTTTTTCCAAAGTCCTAATTATCGTTGACACAAACTATAAAAGAGTTAAGTACCAATATGAACATTAGTTACCAACGCGCTACCTCTAATGGATACTGCGGTATACAGCCTCTTAAATAACTTCAAACCACATTCTGAATGTGGCCCTGCAAGCCCGTATAAACTCCTCTGAAACGGTATTCTGTACAAGTAGACATAAGGTGCCAATGCAACCAATGTTGCCAGAGCTGCCAACGCAACTCACTGGGAAAACTTCACAGACTAATTTTAGTTAATAATTTCTTTAAGCTAAGGAAGTGTAAGCTTTGTTGGTAATTGAGCAATTTTGTCAGGAAAATAAAAGTGATGCCGATAAATCAGGAAAACCATTTCTTACGAAATCCTATAGCTGGAAGATTGCTTGAAATGGCCTAAACTGCCTCACTAACAAGATCGCCGGGGCAGTCGTATCACATGAGCATTACAAAAGTTCGTATCATATAAATACGAGTATCGTAAGTTTACATTCGTATTTGTGAAGTAGAAATAATTGGAAAAGTCAGGAAAAAACCACGAGTAGTGTGCTAATTGGTTCGGGTTCGGAATGTCGCAATAATATTCAGTTTCACAAAAAAATCGCCGTAACATATATGACAACCCATTAGTAATTAGAAGAGTCTTAATGATTCTGTAGAAGGTTTGGAATCACAGAATGAATTATACTCACCAGTAGATGTGCCAAGCTTGATGCAAACAAAAGTGAGCCGACCCCAGCGTAAAGCACTAAAACGGGTAGCCTTGGCGTTTCGGAGAAAAGCTCCGGCAAAACATAGAAAACTATCAGGCAGATTGCTGGCACTAGATGACTCCAAATATTGATCTGAAAAAGCATAAATCATCTAAATACAGCAATAAATATAGTCCGTTCGGCTCTATAGATGATGCGTCGTCGTTGAGCAATGAGTAAGATGGATAAAAGACAACGTATCTGATGCTTGTTTTAAGATATATGTACTCATAGAATCAGATTCTTTTCAGAACCGCTGATCCAATTGCATACATACTTGGCTTTTATACAATAGCTTACGAAGGCCTGCCTAGTACAAGTAAGTTATACCCCAGGCGAGGTCGGTACCATTCCACGCTCCCAGAAGTACGACAGACTTAGTTGTCTTGAGCAGCAGGATTCGATCGAACGAGCATAAGAGTTATAGCATCTCCCCTTGGCACCTCCCAGCTTCTGCGGACGCTTTGGAGCTGATCACCCCTCCTAGTCAATGAGGTTTATTCAGCCAATGCATTGCCCTCCTTTCACTGGCTATCATCTCCTCCTCACGTTTGCACTAGAACAATCCGCCCACGACTCAATTCAACCCCCTATTCTGTACGTTTCTCTCATTTACAGCAGCTTTGACATTTGAGACAGTAAACCCATATCCATCCTATCTACACAGGAAAGATGGGAAAAAGCGAGGGCTGAAGGACGACAGTACCTGCGAAGGAAGGGATCGTAATAGACACTAGCAAGTACCTATATGAAGTTGTTTATTAACTCAGCTTATCATCATAATAGATGGTCCAGAGACCAGCTATCAAAAGTAAGGTTCACATTTTAGGACAACAAAATCGATTTCAAGTACCACAAAAGTAAGGTTCACATTTTAGGACAACAAAATCGATTTCAAGTACCACTTAGGACAATGCAGCTATTTGCTTGCCTTCGTGTACAGAAAAATTATAAAAAATACCGAAGCGTCGAAAGTAAACCTACCAACTCATTATGTGTACAGAAAGCAGATTTACAGTAATAAGTGATAGGTTGATGTAATGGACGATACCCTTTCACAATATGATTCCGCTTCAGTAGCTGCGGAATCTCGGAATGCGTAAGCATACGCGGCCTGAAGGGAATTTCGCTTTATTGACAAAAGGTAATAGCCGTCCCGAGAGCAAACTCAGCGAACAGAATGCTTGGAAACATTAAACAAATTTGTTTCATCTGCTAATGACAGGTCATTGCTTTTGACAGAACACACGTCGTGGTGAAAGCTCGAACAACATTGCCATCCTTGCATAGAATTGAACAATTATTCACAATTTTTTTTTTTCGAAGAAAAACAGATATGGCGTTTCAAACACAGAAAAATCCACACAGAAAGCGCTAGCCACGAAGCCTCTCATTTAGTTCATATGAGGCAGATTTGCAGTCCATGGACGATGTGATACAGTAATCACACGGAGTGAAATAGAGTAGATCCCAGAATAAATCATCATTTATAAGGCGAATTCAAAAATGCGGTGGGGAATGGATAATCAAATGGGCTTGCTCATCAAAAACTCAAAATGACTACATTCAAAAGTGGTCCTTATCATAACAAGCGGACTTTCCGGTCGGAATCCACAGTTTGGATTACTGTATCACAACATCACAGCAGTCCGAATGCTGACTAAGCAGACCTCTCAGCACTCGCTAAAAGACACTATCATGATGACTTGGATCCGAGCAAAATTTCTGAATAATATGGTTAAGATCCGGCTGGAATGCTTTTATTTACATTCACATTGAATTGCAATGAAATATCAAAGAGCCTATATAAAAAAATAAATCTATAAATAAATAGTCATAATAAATAATAAATTGTAAAGGCATTCTCAGAAGTATGTACATCTGAGAAATATTTATAGTTGAAAAACTAAATTCCGTAGCACAAGAGCACCTTGTTATGAACAATTTTTCATTTCAAACGTGCGAAATACTGTAAAGTCGCTGAGTAAAGGTAGGATGGGAATGCGTAGTGGATGAGAACGAAGTTCTACAGAAGGTATAAGTATGGTTGGAGTGCCATCGAGGTTGCTTATTTGTCAAGAACTTAACACCGTTCAAAAAACATTTGCCTCTTGAACTGTGATGATAAGGAGCACTTCACAGAATAGAACTGATTGCTGACATCGAATGGCATGATAATTCTCAGAACAAAGGGTTGAGGAAAAAGTCAAGTCTTTTTATAATGGCACCGGAAATGCCATGAAAAGGCACTTTAGGATTAGCTCTGCTAAGCACATAAACGGTTCAACTGTGCAGAAATGGCCCTTGCAAAAGGTAATCACTTGATCCTTAGATTTGTATAGTAAAATAGCAAATAAAAAGAATCCGAAAATAACCGGACAATAATTAGCAGGGTGCAGAAAATTCCAGAAATCTGCTCAACCATTTTGATCAATATTGCAAGAATCACCCGTCAAATCATGTTTGCACTTGCTAAAGCTTATTGACACAAAGGTGTGGGCTTTGCAAAGACTTGTATTGACTTGTCAAAACATAACGTTTATGTTGGAGAGATGAAGACAGAGTAAACAGAAAACTCGTCCACCTACATACCTAGGTGGGTGGGACTGCACCTGATCTTTTGCCATTCTGCACCTATCTCTCAGTTCACTTCCTATTTTCTTGATTTTCGTACATGGCAGATTTGGGAAGATGTATGTTGTTCAAGTTAAGAGCCTCGAATTCCTTCAGGTTTAAAAGAGGATGTATTTTTCAAAAAATGAAGCGAGTTGAGAATACCATGGAAGCAAAGTAGATTTTTCCTTTGAAATTCGTAATATGAGAGAAAACATTGAATTGTTCAACATACGACAGCTTGGGATAACCTTTTAAATCTAAAAGAACGGCCGTGCTGGAAGGAAATAGAACATCGCTGGCGAAGAAGTGAGAAAATCGGCAGTTGTAAGACCAAATGTACTACATAAATGAAATATGAAACTCCTTCAAAGTAGCGGAAGCAGGAGGATGTCCGAAACTGCCATGGCGAAACGATATGGAATGGGTGTCTGATTTCAGCCTCTGCGTTACGTAAAGATATAGCCATAGTAATTCGAAATGCAAAAAATCGCCTTCTACTGTCGCGTTGTGTTACATCTAGCCACTTGATTTTCCAACATGTGCGCTCCATTGTTAATAGCACACCCTTTACAACACTCTGAGAACACGTCCGGAAATTATAGTTTGTAGAAATCATTTTTATCGATGACTATGCCTTCAAAATTACCAGCAACCGAGCTAGTTTAATGGAACAGCTGCAAAAAGAATCAAAAGTACACTTGTAGTCTTTTTTTGTATAATAATTAAGATGTATGCAGCTAATTGTTCAGTTGTCTGAAGTTTTTTGTCATTTCAATGAGCCTATGTCTGAGCTTCAGGTAAAGCAATAGAAACTTTGGAAAATCGGAAAACAAGTCAGATCTCGGATTTGAAAAAGTAACTAAGCTTGGCAGAACACCAATGAAAAAACACAAGAAGAAAGGAAATATGAAGAAAAAAATAAAATTTCGAAGTGGTCGACTGTGGGCTACTTTTNTCATTTTTATCGATGACTATGCCTTCAAAATTACCAGCAACCGAGCTTGTTTAATGGAACAGCTGCAAAAAGAATCAAAAGTGCACTTGCAGTCCTTCTTTGTATAACAATTAAGAAGCATGCAGCTTATTGTTCAGTTGTCTGAAGTTTTGTCATATCAATAAGCCCAATTTTGAGCTTCAGGTAAAGCAATAGAAACTTTGGAAAATCGGAAAACAAGTCAGATCTCGGATTTGAAAAAGTAACTAAGCTTGGCAGAACACCAATGAAAAAACACAAGAAGAAAGAAAATATGATGAAAAAAATAAAATTTCGAAGTGGTCGACTGTGGGCTACTTTTTCGGCATATGAAACATAGCAATCTGATGAACGACTATTAGAGGTAGCCAACCACCAGATCCCTCTGTTTTCCTGTGCCTAAGAAGAGAGTAAGAGGCAATAATGGGTCTTCCACGCCCTCAAACCCTTTTTTCTGCAATTCCTGCTCACCCTCCTATCCACGTCACCACTTTTACCACTTCCACTTGTTGCTGAGAATTTCCGATTGGCTTCATAGTTTTTGTGGAGGGGCTAATGAAGGGTTTGACAGAAATTGAGACCCATAGACACCATAGGCTGAGCACTGAGGCGTAATTTAAGGAAAAAGTTTTGCAGGCTACCCGCCGGTTCTTATCATGTTTTCCTGAAAAGTCGTCTAAGAGCGTCATAAGTGGTGATAAGAAGTGCGAGAATATACGAAGCGAAGCGCCAAGACCATTTTGCAACAAATCACAGCAAGTGGATCCCTCAGCCTCAAAAGCCTAGACAAAGATGTGGAATGTGAGTCGATGGAAGTAATAGGTAGCAGGGCAACGGAAATCAAACGAAGGAGAGCATTGGGATTGAAATATGACAGTGGCTGTTGGCTATGGGCTTTTAAACAATCTTCTTACAGATTTGACAGCTTTTCCTATGCAGTACGTCATCATTCAATTTCCGAGAATTGCTTGGCAAGGGTGGAATTGCAATGCTGAAACCTTTCCAGGATAATGAGCTGGGCTCTGCGTTTGATAAATGCCGGAAAATTAGGGGAAAGGGCGACTTTGGTTACTTGCGCCTTGGAGCAACAAAAAAAGACTCGCAAAGAGCGTAATAAGCCCAAGCAAGAACTCATGCTCCCACCGGAATGCCGGTCCCCATCACATATTAAGGCTTCCCAGACAAAGGTTCAGTGTTGGTTCAACTGGCCAAGCTTATCGCGGAGTTTCATGTTCCGGCTTTGCACATAATGTGAAGAAACAAAAATAGACTACGAAAATTTGACCTATCATATTTTCCCAATGAATAGCGCCCTAAAAAGAGCCTGCTGAAACTATAACTACACAAACCTTCGAATATTCTTCTTGAGTAAATTACGAGAATTCGAGGCGAAGGGAGGGAAGGAAGTGGGTTAGGGGTTACCCGAACATATGGCCATGTCATGTCCTTTAATACCAAGTGGTATACCCCGCTTACTCGTTTCTTTGATTCCCGACGTTGTTCGCCTGGCCGATAGGAAACTATGCTGCATCATCACAGTTCAGCTCCAGACAAGCTCACAATCCAAAGTCTTTGAGTCAGGAATTCAATTTAGAACCTTTTTTTATTCTCGCTACTGGAAGCAGCGAAAATTGCATTTCCGGATGCCATAGCTGGGAATGCCTAATTAGTTTATGGAAAGAGAAACACATTCCAGTGGAAGCTTGTCAGAAACACCAGATGAAGCTTGAGGATGAAGCCAAACAGGATTTTCTTCCTGCTTATAACCAAATTCATAAGAAGCTATAAGCGTGAAGTCCTCGGCATAAACTTCAGAAATTCTATCAGCAATCGTCCATGTCGTTCAAGGGTCATTGCTCTGGGATTAGACGGTGGGATGAGAAAGTCTTGTGCCATCACCAATTACGTTTTTGGATACGCCTCGTACTCGCCTTCTCATTAGAATCGTAGCGACCTTTGAATGGGTACGGGTCCAATACATTGACTTGTGATGACTAGCCGATGTACAAGTCAGTGTTTTTATCCTGCTATACAAGACTGGTGCCATATGACCCGTAATGATGGCCTAGGTGGTCAGGGCGAGTATCGATTCGTCATCAGGATTAAGCGGTGGATGTTCTGAACTCAGAGAGAAAAAAAAGCTAATTTACGGCGAAACGTGTTCGCAGGTTAACCCTCCCTAATTTGTCAGAAAGCAATGGAAATTTTATGAGAAATTCTCATTGCTGCAAAAGCACAAAGCCTTTTTCATCGATGAATTAGCGAAAAACGTTGTAACAAGTGGAAGTGACTTTTGCAGGAAAAAGCCTTTCACATGCGATAAGACAACTAAAGCCAAAAGCTTTGCAAATCGAGCGATTAGTGTATATCTGTATGACTCACCACGGTTCATCCGCTTTTTCGGACATCAACTACCTATAGAGGGTACGAACAGCAGCTGAATGCAACCAACATTTACCAAACCAGTAATGATAGTAAATCTGATAAAGTGCTAGTTCCGTCAGACAAGTTAAAGTTGATTTTACGAAAAGTTATCAAATTTTCAGCATACTTTGCAATTCAAATTAACGCTAGAGCAAAGATCTGCATGTTTTGGCTTACATCGTGGTACACAGACGTGTTTGGATGGCACAGCTTTAAGTAGACCTCTTCGAATCAGATAAATCCCGAAAAGTGGCACTGAAACAGAGCTCCAAACTTGTCCATGTGCACTAGAAGTTAAGCATATAATTAAGAAGAGATAAAGGAATAGAGGAGCCATGTGAATGAAAAGCAAAAGGCAGTTCTTCAACACGAATAGGCCGGAGGTCAGATGCCGGATAAAAACCCTGGCCTAGTGAAATCTTTCGTTACCTTTGGTAGAGGTATTTGAAGAAGTGGTAGTAAAGAGTGAGTCTAAAGATTTTGTCCATTCTGAAGGGTGATAGTACTGACTAAGTACGTCTTCAGGTCTTTGCTTACGAAAGTTATTCGTTCCGAAATTTTTACTGATTTGATGTTTTTTTGATCAGAAGCTTTATCAGCGCTTTGTGGTGAGAGCTGAATACATGGCTCCATCCGAAAGAGACCGACCATAGTTTAGAGGGTTTTGAACCATCTAAGCCAGTCATTATTCGAAATTGAACTCGCAACTTCAATTATAGAACAAAGCTTTGGAATGAACCTAATAAAATTCTTGTCGATCTGTCGTTATTACCATTATTACCCCAGGGGTAAGAAGGCATGTTCACCGTTAAACAGCAATAGTCCTTCCTATCCAATGCCTACCCATTCCATTAAAATCGGTTTCTATCAGATTTTAAAACCGGCAATTGGCTTCTTAGTTTTCGAACTTTGACCAGGAACGGGTATATTTTACGGGTAACAGAAAAGTCAATTTTCTAGATTATACCCTTCAATCCTGGTTACATGCACCCTCAAACCAGTAGCCAATCCAAGCAGCAAAGTACGAACCCACAGGGATTTTGCAGTAGCATCTAGATTTGGCTCGACAAGGCTTCCGAGAAAAAGCCAAATAAGATGAGGGAGATAAGCATGACATCGCTAAAAATAGACTCCTCAGTACGACTGCCCAAAATACGACTCATTACCGATCCTACTTTTAGAAACATTTTCCACTTCCAAGTAAACGAGTGGTGCTCTCCTTTGTCCTACCCACTCCAGCCCCCTCCCAGTAACCTAAGCTTAAAGCAAATAGAGAATAAATAGATTTTATCAAAACAAAGTACGGTACTAAGTTACGTTTTTAGTAGAGTGCTATGTGTGTAGCATTATTTGTTATGGTATGTGCTACGTACTCGGCCTTCACTCAAAATGACATAGCGATTGAATGCATATGAAATGAATTGCAGTGACTAGCCGATGAGCAGGCCATAGTTCCTGGCCTTCTATTCGGATCTACGCCACATCAAGGGTTTCCCATAAGCTGGGACACTTGACTCTTTGTAGGAAAAGTTCTAGAACTAGACGGGTTTCAGTTCATGATTCAATATCCGGACCATACGTTTATTAGGCCCATTTCCTTTCCCCTTCCTATGACGTAGGGTACCTGAACAAATAAAAGAGTATAATTCCAACACTCTGTTCAGCTCTGTGCATGTTCCGGAACGAGTCAAAGCTATAAAATCAATGAATAAAATCAAAAGCTGGAAGAAATGAGGGCAGGTGATGCTTCCCGGAGAGGTCGGCCCTTTGGAAGAAAAGGATAGACGGTTGCGAAAGTAGACTAAACTTCCTTAGCCAGAAAAAAAGAACCCAAGACTCTGTAAACAACTTCGTAGTACTGAATGGTAATGAAGGCAGCAAGGCTGTTTCATCATGTAACGTGGGGATCCTGGTAATGGCAAATTGCAGATAACTCTGTTGTTGAAACAACAAATTTAAACGGAACCTTCCCTCAAGGGATGAATAAATGCTCAATGCTGACGGGAAAAAATACAGCTACGAATCAATAGAATAAACGTGATAGACTAAATTTCTGGCTATAATCTGGTTCGTCCAAAGGGCAGATGTGCGGCTGGAAGGCTTCGAATCGAACATGGAACGAAACGAGAGCGAAGGGACGAGTGGTGCGCTTGTGTCGTTTGTCGCATTCACTGCTGTCAACAAAACAAATCAGACTCGAATTCAGTTAGCAAATGTTCCCAAAGCAGTTTTGCAGAGAGCTTCTGGAAGAGCTTGTAGGATCGCTGAGTAACGCCAGCCAAGCTCAGTGAAGGACGATGTTCAATAAGAGCGTCCTGGCGTAATGAATGGCGGTTGAACCTCTGCCTTGTACTCAGGCTGACGGACATTGTCTGAACTTCCTGACTTTCTGACTAGCTTGACCTTTTTCTTCCGAATAGGACTCGGAAATGTTCTCGAGAAGACCGGCTCGTAAGGAGCAATCCTCTGATACTTCCATATATTGAAGAAAACCCTAGCGGTGAGACATATCCCATTCGTTCCCCAAATTCCCAGCTTTTATGAACAAAGAAATAAAAACGTCAAGAGGTGACGAAACGGGCACTTTGTGAGCCATAATCGTTGCCCTTGGATGATAGCTATTCATTCTGGGCGTAGCCATGACAAACCAGAAAAGCGACACAGCGTAGAGGTTTTTCTTTGCAAAAAACCGTACGAACAAAACAAATCCGGGAATGCACATTCTTTGTTCTATTAAGTGTTTCCCTTTCTAGGTTTCTGAGGTCATGAAATCACTAGATTTGTCACAATCTGGTTGGCCAGAGATTGGATCAGGCTCAAATAGTGGAATTCAAAAAATTTTCCACTGATTTATTCAAGATGGATTGACTTCTGAGATGAAAAAAAAAAAACAGGGCTGAAGAATGAGAAGGAGAGGGCTTCTTGAACTTCTCTACTAGTTAAGGGTTTGAGTGGCACATCATTTGGCTCTGCTATTTCTGGAACTTCAGATGCAGGAAAGTTCTAATCCCATAGAAATTCAGATGCAGAAAAGTTCCAACTTCATAGGTTCCATGGACTCATCATTACTGTACTATAGACATTCAGGGCCCATTTCTATGATCTGGTTCCGCTGAAATGGGCGATCATTTTTACGGATGGAAGCCGGTTGGCTTGAACCTGTAGGCAACGCTTCTTTAGGCTCATTCTAATACCAGGTGAAGGAACTCTTTCCTGACTTGCGAGTCTTCCATTCTTTACGGATAGTTATAATTAGTAAGCACCAAATTGGCTTCTGAGGTTGAAAAGGCGGCATCAGTTCGAGCGATTATGTATACCTATCTCTAGTCTGTGCGTCGATTA
The DNA here is from genome assembly GCA_900617895.1 of Haemonchus placei. NCBI lineage: Eukaryota > Metazoa > Nematoda > Chromadorea > Rhabditida > Trichostrongylidae > Haemonchus > Haemonchus placei. Next base: position 42,933 of record UZAF01016897.1, read on the forward strand.
TGCAACGGCGTTCAATGCATAGCTCAATCCCGAAAAAGGACCAGTTACAGGAATGATAGAACTTTTGTTTTTATGTTCAGAAACATTCTTGGAATTAAGCATGCCATTGCCAAAGGGTCAAGGCAGCTAAAAATAAAACGAACCAATGAGAAATCCATGATAAAAGTAATCAAAAATGAAGATATGCAGGTAATGGTCGAGGTACTTTGCAACCCAGAGTAGCTAGAATGCCTGCTACCATTCTCAATGACAGATTTCTAACCTTTATCAACTTCAACTTGGGAGGGCAACTGCTTAGAAGAGTAATTATACGATAAGAAGAAATTTATTTGTAAAAGGAGTGGTGCAGAAGAAAAGCTGGGAGATCGTGAAGGTGGCAGACTCCATTCTTTTGAATACGCCAAGATATGCTCTAGTTCAATTCAATTTGAAATTCGATATGAGAAAAATAAAAAATTCAATTGGCAAAGGACTCTCATTATGCATGCCATAGAGTTGAACTGAATCTAATTAACACGACTGCTTTCGAAAAATTCTCAGGTATCACCTGCCCCAGTGATAAGTCTTACCCAGTATGATGAAGGTGTCCTTTTGGCAAAATGCGAGCAAAAGGACAATGTCACGAATATTACAAATTTTTGCCCACTAAATTAATGGATTACTGGGCCGTTTTACTGGATTTATTGACCTATAAGTCATGTATGAGAAGTGGATTATGAGTAAAGTTGCAGAAACCAGAAGCAGATCAAAAGTCGATTATGCTGTAGGTTTCCACAGAGACCTGAGGTGTTGTATGAGGGATCTTCCGTTCGCTGAACCACTGAGCATTTCTTCCAGGTCCGATGGGATGGAGTTCGCGAAAATTTTCAGGTAGAAGGTGAAAAACGTTACTCACCAGCTTCTTCGAGCTATAGAGCGTTACTAGAAACAAAATCACCCAAATTATCTGCACAGCTTTTTTGCGGGTGTGATTATATTATCATACACGCATGGTCACGGGTTCGAATCCCGGATCGATGCCCGCCTAGGCCAACCATGCCTTCCATCCCTCCTGGGTCGGTTACTTGGTACCAGACTCGTCTGGGAGGATAAAAGCACTGACCTGTACATCGGCTGGCCCCGCAAGTCATTGTATAAGCCACATACGCATTCAGTACGTTACTACGATTCTGAATTGAAGCCGAGTGTGGGAGCGCATCCCTCAGACGGTCCTTTTTTTACTTACGATTACTCGGCTCAAAGATAGGTAGAGAAGGCTGATCTCACAGCAACTCGCCTAGTCAGCGAGTGATGCCATAAGTCGAGTCAGACCCTCTGAGCATTCCTCCGAATTTTCAAACTGAGATAGGATACAGGGCACAACAGGGCACTCCAAGGGAATGATCTGCTTCGCGCCGTATGAAGAATAGTAATAGGACACAGTAACTCCAACAAATTGTCCCACTTATTGTGCAGACTCCTCCTGAATACGTCACAAATTCGGGATGTCTCGGTAAGGCTCATTCCCGTCCGAGCAATGACGCATGGCGAGCGGACACCGTAATTTTTTCCCAGCTTTCAAAGGAGCTCTAGAAAGAATTCAATTGAACTCACAGTGAGAAGCGCGCCGAAAGAATGGAGCGAATGGAGCGCTTTTCTGCTCAGACAGTAAAAAATGAAAGGACAGGATACGAGCACGAAAAGTACGAGAGGACAGAATGGATGGCTCGGAGATAAGACGAGACTTTTGGGTAACTCAGTAAAGTAGCAGTAATATTTACCACTATGAAGCCTTTCAACTATTCATAGTAAGCAGAAAGAGTCAGGAAATACTGCATGGAGACCCAGTAATATAGAAATGTAGCTTATAGCCAAGTTTAAGAGCCTCCCATTCGTGCCACATAATTACTTCTCCGCTGGAAACAGAACAAAAACTGCCCGATAGGCTTTGAAACCATCAGTCCTAGCTCCCACTTTGAATGTAAAATTTCCAATAGTACAGCTTCAGAAGGCATGGCGAATGACGTCAGTAGCACTGAAAAGAGCAGTCAGTGAGCGTTCCGGAAATCATCTCTGACCCATGGGAATTCACTTGACGTCATAAGAAAAATGTTGAAATCTAACGGATGAGAAGCAAAAGAACTCATTACCATATTCTTTTCAGTTGCTAGGGAATTAAAGAAGTATTGGAGGAGCAGGCGGTTGTTCGGGGAGTTGCTACATTGTTGAGGTTTTTTGTTTGTTCAGCCCTATTCAGCTGCAGCAACCGACAAACGACACAAGAGCCATTGCGAGCGTCAGAACGAAAAACTCCTCCAAAGGCATTTTTCTGAAGGGCTAAGGAAATGACTTGACAAGGAAGCCTAGAAACTGAAAGTGAAAAGTCCATCTGAAATTCTTCCCAATTTTTGACATTTCTACAAATCTTTTCTGAATGGATTCTTTTGTGGGAAAGAATCTGCGTCGCTGGGAAATAAGATAATGAATCGATTTTGGACAGAGTCACAACGAACACCGAACAGGATCAGGGTAATGGCTGTTTTCATTGCACGGTTTAACGAGTTTGAATATTCAGCTCGGGTAGGTAGAACTCGGTGAAATTCTATACCTCCTACTCACCCCACTTTCTCTGAAAGCAGGATTTTCGTAATATGGTAGCAAGAGCTCCCAAACATAGCATCATACATGCTTGGCGTAGCTGGGAATGATATTACAAGTACCATTTTATTTTTCTCATCAGAGTTATGAAAAACCAACTCTAGCATTTATTAGAAGCTACCAGACAAAAGCGTCGGTAAAGGGTGTACGGTAGGGTAGGCTAGACAAGGATCCTAGTAATAACAACCACTTTTTTCCCTTAGAGCGATGCGATCTTCCTTTTCTCCGCCCACGGTTGATCAAACACAGCCTGTGCCAGACTACGTAAAAAGCTTGTTTCTGTCTTGAAGCCATTAGCCATTCTTCATCGACGAGTTCCGTTTCTTTCAGACGAAGCCAAGTCATCAATGAAGAATGCACGATTGTCTTAGAGGGTTTCAAAGGGTGGATACCATCCTCTGCATGTTTTTATTAGGACTGTATGAAAGTAAACGGAAGGTATTCGGACCATTCTGATGGGAACATCGCTCTGATGGAAGGAATCCGACTGAAACTGCTGTGAATAGCCAGGAAAAGCAGCAGCTACCTTGGAGAGTACGGTCACGACGGCTGAACCGTTTCTGTCATCTGCTCATTTCGGCTTGAGAGCATGAGCACCCAAAGTTACCCTGTTTCTCGCATGATTGAAACAGTAGCCCCATATGCATATTCATGCACCTGCAAATATTTCCTTCAATATTTACAAATTTCTGAGGTAGAGGCATGGAGTCGAAGCTTGAACTCTCTCTGTCTGAGAGAGGACCACCCACCACCCACGAAGCTCATCTAGGTACTGAAATGATTCACAGGTTCTTGGGACTGACAACTTCTTATAAAGACCTCTACGACCTCAACCTCAACGTTATGGCCTTTGAGGAAACTTCGACTCTCAACATGAGAAACATCTGAACAGAGCACCAGAAAAAACTGGGAAAAAAGAACCTGACAGCAAACATTCAGAATTTCGGACACATTTTGAATGGCAGGTTCAATGGTAGCCACTAAAAAATGACGTTGCCACTTCAGCGAGTCAAGAATCGATACGAAATGGCGAAAAAATTGGATGTGGGGCATGAAATTTTGCATGTAAATCGATAGTTGCCCTTCTAGATTACTCTGAAGTACACATGCATAGTTAAGTAGTACTAAAGTCTAGTAATTCTCGAGAGAAAAAAAAACTTATAGCTTGCCCTTTAACGGACTAAAAATTTCTTTAGTTATTGTTCTAGAAGCAATTATAAACGACCAGTCTGACGTCCATCAAGAAAGTCCTTATAAGTGGATTTCATGGCCTTTTGCAGGATGAAATCCTTCACTGATAATTCGAACTTTTCATTGCTACCGGTTGGTCAAAGAGAATTTTCTGAGAAGAAAAATCTTCTACTTCGGAGGAACATTCTCATGGATCAGCCGATAGCAATAAAATTCAATGAGAATGTTCTTCCAAGGTAGAAGAAGGAGAATTCTCCCCTTAATTACTCCTTTGTATTGGTTCCTATACGCCATAAAATACTCCAGCATTCGTTAGAGAGAGTGACAGGCAAGGCGCGTTCTGGAAAGGTTGAAAAAGCATCTCAACTTCCTCTTGTATATGTGTCCATCAAACTGTACGAGTCCGATACAATAAAAAATCCAATAAATAATTTCAAGTTGTGTAATATGTTTGAAATTGCATGAATATATAATCAAGTACGACGTCAAAAGGAAACTAATAAAGTTTAAGTACGATTGTGAAAAATGCATAAAAATGATGATGTCCGACGAGAAAAGCAGGACCAAATGTCAAACGCTTTGAAAATAACGATCTTCCTTAGAAGCAAAACGTCGGAAAATGAAATTGTCTTCAGTAAGCCATTCAGCACAGCCCAAGTGCTCTGCAAAGCTAATATGGCGTGGAAATCAATACCTGATTGACATTTTGATGAATTTTTTCAATGTTCCTTCTAATTACTATTCACCACGTGAATGCTATTCCATAAATGTTATTGTTGGGCAAAACGTTCGGGACAGAGGGTCGAGCGTAGTGGTAGAGGAAATTGCTCATCGTCGTTACAGAATATGGGAAAGCCCAAGAAACAAGCCAAAGATAAAAGGGAATTCTCATCCTCTTTTTGAGAAAGGGTTGTACTAAAAACAACTCCGAGATGAGAGAGGGATTCTGTATCACCGCTACGACGATATCCCTCTCTCGGAACTGGTTTTCAGCGCAACCCTCTCTTGAAAAGAAGAGAAGACTTTCCTCATACCTTTAGCTTGCTTTTCGAGCTTTCTCATATTCTGTGACGACGATGAGACGAAACGACCGTATTGGAGAAGGAGGAGGTGAGATCGTTATCCCATCGCTCCTCAACAATATGACGATCCCCATTCAGGATTCCTCTACACATACTCAACCTTCTCCATAACACAGGGAGTTCCAAGCTTTGAAAGTACAGGTGAAGGGACCAGGGCAAGCCTGTTTATCTGTAACCACCAGACCCCTTTTGACAAATTTTGTAGCGCTACGTGAAGAACTTCTGATGCCGAGCCTAGAGAACCACAAAGAAGGTCATGATACCAGACGAACACGCCCCACATAGACGGAGAGCTGCTATATAATGAGGTATTTCTCTACTGAAAAGGCATTTCATAGTTGCTTTTATGACTCCACTTTTCTATCATTAGTTAAATGATGTTCCTAGGAGCTCAAAGTTTAAACCCGAAGAATAATGGCAGCAGAAAGGAAATCTTCTGAAAAACCAAAAGATGATCAATCTAACAGATAGCTATCAAGCCCCGAAGGGATTGACGGCAGGCATTGTTGCGAAGAATTCGACGGAACGCATCTTGCAGAAAGAACTCAAGCTTTTTACATAATTCTGTTGGTTCAGGGCTTAATAGGTCTAGCTATTAAGCCTAGTCTTATTTCAAGAAAGGGGTGGATTTTCGATGCTGTTGAATTGTGTCAAATGGTTTGACTTCCTGCTGTGTTTTTCTGACTCTGAATCCTTATGTGATCCGTATGGCAGGAGCTAGCCCACAAAATTGTCCTTTTCGTCTTCTCAGGAGATCCTGGTGTTGTTCATCAGACTCTTGATGGATGAAAAGCTAGCCATGTGATTGATATCAGTTAAGGATTCGATCAGCTAACTGTAGTTGTGGACATCTGATAGTCAAAGCACCACTTGCGACTGTTGGTCCTCAGTACGGAATGGATGCACTTTGAAGATACTGCGGCTCATTTCTGCCAATCTTTCTCCTTTTTCCTTTTCTCTTCCCTGAAAAAGGAGTTACTAAGGATAAAGGATAAAGTCTTTGGCGTTAATTTAACCAATCCTGTCTGAGAGTTGCGCCCCGTACTCGGCCTCCTTTCGAAATGGTAGTGGCGTAATGAGTGCGTATGTGGAAGGAGAACTTAGTTGGCCTGAAAAGAGGTAGTCCATAGTTTTTCTGCTGGAAACATTCGAAGCCAGGTTCTTGATATTTGGTTATGCAGTCCTTCGAAAAAACATCATCAATCTTTGGATTCTGAGTAGTATTCTTGCTTAAAGTGATCAGAAACGGGCCATATGCATAATTTTTTCAAAGGCTTCGCCTGATGGTTACCAATTTTACAAAATGCCAAAGTTTAAGGCGAGGAAAATTTCCAGTGAATCGAAACCATTTATGCATACCTTTAAAGTTTTTAAAAAATACCGGGCACGACAATGAGAGTAGAAGCAAAGCTTCGCCAAAGTGAGTAATTGTATGCCTTTCATGGACGTGTCGGGGTAACAATGAGCGGCTATCGAGTGGCATGAACAACATAGTGGATGAAAGGATGACTCGGAAATAAGCAGACTTTCAAAGGTTGCTAAGAGGAATACGAAAAGCACAATGGAGTGGGCTCTTTGAAGGGGAAGTTTAGGGGAAAGATAATTCGGAATCTCAATTTTGGAGGAAAGAAGTCGAATAAGACTTCAGGAAGTGTTATGTCGTCAAACTCTTCATTTTGGGATATTCGATTTTTTTCTTCCTAAAAAACACTCTATTTAGCAGACGTAAGTAGCAATAAAAGTCTTGAAAGGGCAACATTGCCCCGAAAAAAAAAATTCCCGAAATTATTTCAATCGGATAGAATAAAATGGGTGGTGACGGAGATGTGACGCATTAGAAAATTCAGAACATACAGACATGACTTGAAGGTTTCTTTGTTTACGGGTATCTACCGTCATGGATCCTTAATAATCTTGGAATCGGACGAAACAAGTGAGTATCTTAGATTCTAAATAAACTAAATAAAGGTGTTGGATTGCTTCTGGGTACATTCTTATGTCAGTAGGTATGCTCCAGTATGGCTGACTTTGGTAGCCGTTGTGTCCATCATATGTGGTCTTTCAACAGTAGTTTTTTCTTTAAAAATCATGCCTTGACGTTTCTCAGCTCCCCAGAATGCTAAATTAGTTGATGGTTCTTCAGGAGTGAGACTTATCTCTACTTCTTGAATGCCTAAATTCGTATCGTCTGCTGAGGAGTGATAAGCTTCAAAACTGGTAGCTAATGTAGGATAACTTGAGTTATAGGCTAGGAATTCAGTATTTTCAGACTGGATACGAGGAATGCAGTATTTAGGAGGAGCAGAACTGCCACATCCACCCTGNCTTTAAAAATCATGCCTTGACGTTTCTCAGCTCCCCAGAATGTTAAATTAGTTGATGGTTTTTCAGGAGTGAGACTTATCTCTACTTCTTGAATGCCTAAATTCGTATCGTCTGCTGAGGAGTGATAAGCTTCAAAACTGGTTGTATGTGTAGGTTAACTTGAGTTACAGGCTAGGAATTCAGTATTTTCAGACTGGATACGAGGAATGCAGTATTTAGGAGGAGCAGAACTGCCACATCCACCCTGTTCGACTGGTTTCACACTCATCACCTGTGACAGATTTCTAGCATACTGATGTGAGTGAATTTTGTGGACTTCTAACCGTGTGTATTACCTGAGCTCGCTGAGAGACAGTATGCCATTTAGCAGAGATCCTATGCCATAGCTTCTGAAAACTACGTCGTACATATGTATATGTACATATGTAGTTCTGTCAGAGAATGGCGACCTTGCCCATCCGCGAAGTACCTGCAAAAGTCCAGCAATTCATGGATCCAAATGGAAGAAACAATTGACAGAAAAGGAAAGGATAAGGACGGGTTCGAGTCTCGTCCGAGACTGAAAGTTCTTCCATAAATCGCCTTGTGAGAATTAACACAAAGGTTGTTCAAGAAGACGGATGAACTCCTGCATACGCAGAAGCAGATGGTGGTCAGTCCTGTATTCTTCTCCAGTATTCTGAAAGGACTACTCGCAGCAAAACACCTAGTTGCCTACCATGGGAAAAGAACCTGCGAGTTCTCATGTCCTTCCTAAAGAAGTACTGAATATTCTCCGAAGTTACCCAAGAAATAAGGAGCTGTTGGAGGGTACATACTTGGGTGGTACACTGGCTCTGAAGGTTGGTAGGAAGTGCTGGAAAAAATGGATAAACCATGTCGAATTGCGATGAAGTATCCTGCAAAAGTGACCTATGCCGAGTATTTCGTTGAAGTTCTGGAGTCTTTCTTCAAAATGCATCATTCTTTTCAAAAACCATTCCAGCCATTTCCAAAAACCATTTTTGAGACCACCACTACAACAAGGGCATTGCTTGAGCATTGTAACAGCTCACAAAGCTGGTCTTGCGATCTGTGCAAATATCTACCAACATACACCTACGTACATCTGGCTTCGTTCACTAGCTTATATCGATCTCCTACTTCTTTCAGGCTGTCCTTTCCCATGTGAATGAATATAGCAGCACAGTACTTCCATATTCACACTTACCTACATATGAAGGATAAAAGGCGAAATTTTCGGCGTTGACCATTACCTTTTCTGAGATGTGCCCTTGCACTTTGTTCTATTCGGATGCTCTGAATGCTTATATGGCCTGTAACTTGATCAGCTGATGTTCAATTCAGTGCTTTTACCCTTTCAGACTTGTCTGATACCAATTTACCGACCCTACAGGGATGTAAGCATGGTTGGTAGTTCCCTATAGTATGGATCGGGGATTAGATTCCCCAACTATGTGTGTTGGTGTGATAGTTCGCCACGTGCCACTACATCACAACCAACCTTCCGATTTCATGGACATGCTGGTCAACAGGACCTGTAGGTTTCCTTCAGCACAATTTTGCCAAACCCCCTGGACTCTCATTCATGATGAGGCGATTTCTTTTTCTCCAGAACTTTCCATTTTATTGGTTCTAAGCGGTGAACTTGCTCATTACTGCCAGAATTTATGGATGAGATTTTCCGGCAATCGCCAGAGCGTTCCATTGGTTTTTTGTCTGTGAGGTCTAACCCGAGTAAACGCAAAGTGCAACCGCTCTCCACATAGATATTAAGTAATTTAGGCGTTTACGCTCGTGAATTAAGGTGAAAAGAAAGGGTTTTCTCCCGGCTCCACTGAAATGTTAAGCACTACGCTTGCATCAACGGTGTAAAATTGATGTCATACCAGAAAAAAAATGATAGAGAGTTGAACCTAAAAGATTATCCATTGATAGTCAGTATGGTAGATGTGCCCTTCTTTTCATGTCCTACTACCTCGACAGGATACCAGCTGAGCTCTCAATCCTTCTGAAATCGGTAAATGGGTACCAAAATTGTCTGAAGGCTTGAAAGCGTAAAATGTACAAAGGTCGGCTTCTTCTACTCTCTGTATCGATAGTACCCAGCAGTCCTCATGAATCCGGATGGTTGTCAAGGGCATGGCACATCATGAGTACTGAGTTAGTCATCTTCTGACTGGCTTTGCCTTTGTTGGTCCAGGTCTCACCCGAACCAAAGTGTTCTGCCCAAACTCTTCATTATCGTTAATCATATTGTATCTGTTGCGGTAGTAATAAGGATGGCCTATTGCTTGTATCTTCAGGCACGTTTATTGAATTTATAAAGAAGTACTACCTACAATTAGGCGACATAGGCACATCCAACTCCACACAGGGTTTTGAAAAGATTTATTTTCAGATTTCTTTTCGCTTTTTTTTTGCACTTTACGATCCCCTGGACTTTAGAGCATTGTGCTCTCAGCATGCGAATGTTTTCTGAGCAAATGTACATAGCGCAAGAATGCCGCGATGAATTGCCTCCGAGTGCAGCTGTTTCCGGATCGCATATCACCGAGCGGCACACTTTGCTTGTGTTCTGACTATAACTAATGAACTCTTGGATGTATTCATGTACCCGTTCGTTACTTTTTTCTTACTTACCTCTGGAACGAAGAAAGCAAAAATCCTCATATTTCGTCTTGCTCCGCCAATCTCACTCCCTTACATACAAGGTTCTCTGACCGACTTGGCTTTCGATGGCTTTCGCAGCGATGACAGTTGGCTATAATTTATTTCTTCTTCTTATGCGCCACCTTCTTGCCTCAGTCACTTTACTTACTCATTTTTGGAAAAGGTCTCTTGAAAAACCAACGGATGGCACTTCAATGTTGAAATGATCATGTCAATGCAATAGAACTCCAGCGAGAATGGGCGAACACGTATGTAGTCGGCTATTGGCTTTAGTAGGCTAACAAAATACTTTGGTTGTAGTAACCAGTAAATAAATACTATTTTATTTCAATACTATTGGCCAATTAGTTGTATGACTGCCGTTGAGTAATTTCGTTGAGTGGCATCTAAAAAACTGTTCAAAAAACACGAGGGTACGGTGCCTAACGTAAGCCGATATCATTATCGTAATAGCAACACCCGTTCGATTGATTGATTACCGACCATTCCAGGACTCAATGTAATTACAGTAACAGCAATTCGAGCAGTGGAAGAGATGGTTCAGATTCAAACCCTAAAATTGTTTATTGGTAAATTCTGTCCATCATTATTTCATCTCCTCCATGGATGTGTCATCCTGAACTTTGTGTTTGATAAGTTTGATGATCCATTTTCATCCCATAACTTTAGGATGAAAAAAATCTATTCTGAGAAAATTCCTCTCCTTTTTTGTGAGAGGAACTATTTGTATTACAGCATACAGCGCACCATTCTCTTTTTCTGCAACCGAGGACTATTTGCCGAGTAAACAACTTACGGTTACAATTTCATCGAATTCCATTTTATTTGCAGCCGAGTTTCGCGTATTTGAGTTTGACATTAGAAGGAAACGTAATCCTCAGCGAATTCATGGATTATACCGGACTGTGAAGATGAATGTCGAAAAACTAGGTTTTTATTGGCTTTTACTGCGTAAAAAAAGAACGTGGAACGAAAAACGTACTCAAAGGCGCATTTGCACTGCAGGATCCATTCGGATGGTGATGATAAGTGGATATCCAGGTGAGAAGAGCAATCGCCGTAGAAGATCGGCAGATTTTACGAAATTCACTTTTTAGAGCATTATTCAATGTTTACAAGACCAATACAAAAAATTTGCTCTTTGGATTGGTGCCCACTTTGGATGTCCTGTCACACCCAAGATTCTCGTTATTTTGCAATGTTGACATTTCTCCGCTTCATGATTCGAGAATTCTGTACAACCCCTTTGTATTCGAACGTAAGTCTTCTTTTCCACACCGATACGTCTTTTTGGAGGCGGCGCTACCATAGAAGATGTCTCCCACAGTCCTTTCTCTCAAGCTCTACGCATTGATGGCACAGCTATGGTCGACAATCGGGAGCTTTCTGCCGGCTGGTAGCTGGAATTTTCCGATGGCTGGTCAGTGTAGAGAGCCAACTCCTACCGTTTCGGAGCGTCCAAGGTCAAGGTTGCCGAAGGAACTTCTCGATTGTGAATTGTTCAGCTAAACGATGATTATTTTCCATACCATCCCACCCATACATGGCTCGGCAAGTTTTTGATTGAAAAAGGAGAAGGGCGTATTTCGTAGATGGATTTCAGCGAATCACCTGAAGATACTGGGATTTCGCATAGTACTCACCTAAACCTGGGCTAAGGAAGCTGGGCTTAACTCGTGTCAATGGATGAAACTCATTTGCATCTGGAGATGATTAGTATCTGCGTAAACTATGTATTACTAACTTAATACTACATCTTACACCACTTACTTTTCTGACTGCTTGAGGATAAAGATGGACTGAGCTGATTTGGTACAGCGCATTATAATTCGTTACTACTGGGTATAGGGCTCAGGTGATCACAAATGCCCACTATTATAAGGATAAATTGATTATATCCTCAAAGTAGATCTATGCTATAGCAAGGACAAACCAACAGTTTTTCCACAGTTTTCGGAATAATTATCGCTCGGAAGTCTAATATTGTTGGTTTTTTGAATGCCCCAATTTAGTGCCACTCCCCCTTCAATGATCAAATGATTGTTCAGTTGCTACCACTCTGTTTCTCTCCTCTACCAACCACTATTACGCCTACACATGTTACACGTGGATAGCCCTTACTCACTGAGATAACTCATATATTTGTTCAGTGTACCCACGTACAAAGACCGAACCGGTGGGCGAAACCTTGCCAAAAAATAAACCTTTACCTTTCCAAAGAACCGACCTGCTCTCCTTTTCAACAAGCGAACTCATTTTTGAAGCACCATCAGTGGATTAATCCAGATCCGTTTTAGCTAAGATCAGCATGCCCTCATTGTTCATGCTGTGAGCATAGCTAGGTAAACAAATAAACAAACAAATGGGTGTGGATGAGCATCGTTCAGTCTTTTGTTAATTACATACATAGAGTTAGTCAGCTCTTGAAATTCAGGAATTTCGGGGCGATGGAGCCTAGGCTGAAGGTTTTGATTGGAATGCCATATTACAACATAGTACACTTCATTTACTATCATTTCGCGAATAGTAAAAAAATTAGTAGCTTAATCGGTTAATTTAACGCTAAAACTTTGTCCGACCCCACAAGATAACCTTTCACAGTTCTCCGCTGAACTTGTTGTGAATACTGATATTCGCTTGGTCCTATTGAAAGCAAGTGAGTGTCAGTCGGTAGATACGAGGGTTGCCTTTTATATTTCGGGATTTGGAAACACTAGTGTAGCAATCTAGCAATTGACACCACTATCGTAAAGTTTGACTATTTTGAGGTTCCGTTGCCAAATTTGAGCGCGATTTGTGTTGTTTACACTAAGTTATAAGATTTTGTTTCGGCCAAGTTATGGAGTTGAGCCGTGAGCATTTTCGCGCGATTATTTTCTACAACTTTCGACGTGGACTAACTCAACAGCAATGCATGGATGAACTTGGTTCAATTTTTGGTGATGAAGCTCCATCCAGAGCCAGTGTTTATCGATGGTGCAGTGAGTTCACCTGAGGTCGTAGTTCACACGAAGAAGAATTTCGTGGAGGTCGTCCAAAATCAGTTGTCGTTCCGGAAACAGTTCATGCTGTGCACAAACTAATACTGCGAGATCGACATGTAACCTATCGTGAGATTGAAGCAACCTTAAGCATTAGTGGGACTAGCTTATATTCAATTTTGCATGAACATTTGACTGTAAAAAAATTTGTTGGCGTTGGATCCCACGCCACGACAATGCGAGCTCCAACACATCGGCTCAAACAACCGCATTTTTGAGCACTCAAAACAACGATTTGACAGGTCATCAGCCATGTAGTCTCCGGGTGGCTTCTTCTCATCCCGTACGTAAAAAAGAAAATGAGAGGTGAACGTTTTTCGACACCTGAAGAAGCCGTTGATGAGTTCAGAATCCATGTTTTAGAGCTACTTAATCAGAGTGGCAAAAGTGCTTCGAAAATTGGTTCGAGCCCATACAAAAGTGTATAGATCTTAATGTGGAGAATTTGGAAGGCAGTCAAGCGATTTTCAATAAATAGTATTTGTTCCTGTTCTCAAATCCCGAAATATAAAAGGCAACCTACGTATAATAGATATTTTTCGGACAAATTGACCATCACGGATTGTCTCAACAGTAGTTACGCAGCATATGTTCAATCGTTTCCATACAGCTATCCAAAACTTTTCAAATGACTATAACCCTGTTGGAATTTCACGCTATGTGAAAAAGCTTTTGTGCACTTTCAGCATGCGTTTTTCATCAGAATTTCAGTAGTGGGGAAACGAGCGCACATAAACTTATCAGGAAATAGACAAAAATACTACATACATTATTTTATCCCTACGACAATTACTTGGCAAGCTCGGAATCCTTGCAGGGATCGTAGCATTTTATCTCTCCAGAAGTTGCACAATGAGGAGTTATAGAGAAGTGTATGGGTTTTGTTTTCCCGTAGGGAACTGAGCCACGATATTGATCAGTCCTTATCTATTTCTGTATAAAATTCTATCGAAAAGCGTGCTCACTTTCGTTGTGATCGGAATTCACCTCATGAGTAAGGGAGAAGGAAAGGAACATCTAACTTCTAGACTTTCTCGGGAACAAGAGCTCCATATATGGCCTCCTCGAGTCTGAAAGGTCCCCCTTAGCCGGTATCCAAGAAAACTTAATCTATTCTTACTGACCTCTGAGGAGTGGTATGTAATGCGGAGCTTAAGGGACTCTTGGTTACCCTATCATGCACTGATTCCAACTAGTTCGAATCAAAAAGAATTTTTTACTTCAGGGCAGGAAATTGAAGCTCTTCTAGTCTGGAAGGGCCGACTGACAAGCACAGTTGTCGCCACACAGTACCTATTCATATTCATCTCCAATCCTGAATGGATATCGAGTGCATGGCTCATCTAATAGAGATTTTTGAGATAGGTCGATTAAGGGGTTACTGTAAATTGTGGCTTTGAAAGTGTACAATGTTTGAGTAATGTTCACCAAAAAAACTTTATTGCCCTCATATCGTCCTTTGAATGTAAATTTAATTGCCATGCAAACGTTTGATGCCAAAGTGCAGCTCTACCTCCTATTTCCATTAATTCCATTTGGAATATTGATGGGGCCATTATGAGGAATACATCCCATATGAGCGCAGATGCCATTTTCAAAATGCTTAGTCGTTGAATGGAATAAGTCGAATGGTTAATTAATGATGGGAAATTTCTCATGGCTCACAAAGACTCTGAATCTTCCATCATTCATGGCGCCTTTCCGAGTAGAGTATACGACACTAAAAGACGGACTGCAAGAAGATGTAGTCGTAACGAAAGGCTATACTATTGAGTACTGACCCGGTAGGATCTTGAGAAGCAGAAGAAACGGTTCTCGCTGTATCCGCAAATTATAATAGCTATTAAAGCGTATGTGAAAGTTTCGGAGAGTCCTTGAAATTGTAAAACTGTTGAAATTTCCGCGGGATACGCCTTTGTTTGTCACCGGTAATTTGTTTTTTCTTGAAGAAAATTGTATTTGGAACCCTTTTACAGAATTATAAAAAGTTTCTGTATAAACCACAAAATTCATAAAATTTTGCATGATACTGTAGGTGCCGGATCTGTTTGTGGATCAACAATACCGCAATATGAAGTGGCTGTATCCACAATCCTTGTGAGGCCAGAAGGATACTCTTTTACTAATACGATTGCAAGCAGAAATGAAATGCCGTGCATGTCCCAGAAAAGGTCGGCTGCAAACCAAGAACCTTATTTATTTATTTATTTATTTATTTATTTATTTATTACTTATTTATTTGTTCATTTGAATACACCTCAAGGTTTATCTTGGAAGAGGCTACAAAGAAGCTAGGGCAATGGAGAAAAACGCGTGCAAGAATTTTTTTGCAGGCCAAATTTCCCTTCCAGTCATTCCCACTTAGTCAGCGAGGGAGTTTCTTTCAATCGGAACAACTGACGTCCAAGTGTCCCGTGTTTCTTCGTGTTATCAATGAAAACAGTGGTAAACAAAGAAGACAACCGATTCTCTCTAATACCTGCTGTTTATATTTCCTTCAGAACCTCCAGGTACCTTTACCTTGAAAAGTGAATGTACCGAAAGGTTATATCGGATAACTTCTAGTTTTGTACGACGAATAGTATTGCTTTTCTCAAGCCTCCCTTCCCCTGTTTGGTTAATCATTGCTGACACATCTCTCACGTTAGTGTTTTTTCCTTGTCAAATTCAATCAGTAGTCACATCAGATGACTAATGCAATTTGCCGAGTGTTATTCTAATAGGACTTCTTTACATTTTACTGATTTCATTACTGCTTGTATGTTCCTAGCACAGTTTTGTACCAGTTTGCCAGATATGTGACCAAATTAGGTTTATGGGCCATTTCACTGAGACAGTTGCTGTAAAGTATGTACTGAGCAGTTTACAACCTGCTCAAGTCGCTAATAAGCAGTTAACTAGAAAA
>UZAF01016898.1:0-24615 GCA_900617895.1 Haemonchus placei
CAATGATTCAGCCGTTTACTAAACCCTCTAATCCACAACGCATTCTATTTGCGTCTCTAAGCTCCTTGCTGTTTGTCCAATCTCCCAGAAGGATGATGGAAGAAAAATTAAGGCTTCATTCAGAATATCGACAACAATTTTTCATAAATTTTTTTCCAGGGGAAATTGCGACAATTGTTGCTTGCATAGAATTGTCGTGCATGTTGCCTTTGAGATTCCTCACCTATGGAGAAAGGATGACTGTCCTCAGGGACATATCTTTGTTCAAAGTATGAACAAAGATATGTCCCTGAGGACAGTCATCGTGAATGCACTCTTTCGATGACAATAGGTCTACTCGAGATGGATATTCATAACTATCAGCTGCTCAAAGCTCTTCGCACAAATAGCCTATATTCACTGAGCAAACATTTTCCTTTTTACTTTTGCTGAGAATCGCTCCGTTATGGTGGCACCGAGGTGGTGTAATCCGGAGCTGATGCATTTGCCATATGTCTTCATTTTTCTCAAAATTTAAACTTTTTTGTTCTTCTTCCCAAATCCAACAGGGACCGAACCTGATTTGTGTACCTTGATGGACAGCTAACTGACGATGTTTTCCTTTTCCTCAACATTTCGTCGTTGTACCATGCGAAAAAGTGGACGATGTGAGCTCTGTATATACGTGAGGCTTTCGTGGCTCGACTGTTCAGTTGTTATCACACCCGTCGTTGGGATGTTGCTGCTTTTCTATCTCGACTTAATCCTACATGAACTCGTTCCAAGTTTAGGTTCTGGGCGTGGCGCATTCCTCATTCTTCATTCTTGAAGCCTATTTTAGCGAGTTCCATAGCCTATCCCCTGTATGTTAATCGTTCTTTCATGGTTATTCACTTACCGAGATGGTGGAGTGACAGTACCACTGCGGAATTCCATCCTGGGCAATGTTTCAACCCACGACCACGTGCACGGGAGATTGAATAGCGGGATCATGCGCCAGATTAGCCACCCGGTTGAGTCATACAAGCCCTATAACCCTTTCGAGATAGATGAATTGATACCAGACACGCCTGGGAGGATACGCTCAGGATGCGATGACTATCAAAACGGCTGTTCACCGCAAAGGATCGTATAGGTCACGTACGTATTCGAAACTTGGATATGATTTTCCTCAGGATTCACGAACGCATTTGCCTCCCATTTGGGTTTATAGTGGCTTTCGAATGCAATGGCGTCTACAGTGCTCACGGTGCGATGGCCATTCGATCTGTATGGTAATGCTTTCATTCCCCGAAACGAGTCTTATACTGAACGACCGCTCCCAGAGAGGTGGGTGAAGCTTAGTCGACCTGTTTGGATTTCAATCTGGAACGTGATCTTTGGGCCAAGATTGTGGAATCAGAAAGAAAATGAAAAATTGCTTACGCTCATCCCGGCATAAGGGCGATCGAGCAAAGTAATCTTTCCGTTTTTCCTAAGAAAACAAGACATTTCGCCTTCAACTCCCAAACCTTCAGCGCCTTCTCGATCTCGCCCTAAATACGATTTCTTTCATTTAGTCGTGAATTAAAAGTTGTTTGACGGCGTTAAAATCTTTGACGGTCAATTCATCTTCTTCGCAACGAGAAAAACACTAGAGAATGACCTCATTCGATTGAAAATTCAGGTTACGACCTCTGAAGTTATCGATTGTCATCATTAGTTTATCAACGCCTTCGTTTTTTTTTTCTGAAATCAACTACATTGCATTAAATGCTTTTTCAGTGGCGTTTTCAAAAAACCATTCCTACTGGTTATTTCCATGAGAAAAGCTATTGTAAGGCTATCAAATAGAATAATTTTCCTTTTTTATTACCATTTTGTTTTGGTAGACATATATTACATCGCTATTTTCAACATTTATTTGATTTTACACTGCCGGTTCCAACACAATAAGACAGAGCGGGCTGTGCTTCCCAAGAATATCTCCGCCGTTTCCCTGTTGCCTCTCAAGTCATTTATTTCTCACCGCCACAGTTTCTGAGGGGTAGAATTGAGCAGTGGCGAACCTGTCCTGGACGGAACAAAGTCAGGCTTTCACCTGGCGGCTAGCGCAAGTAATGGGAGAACAGTGCGGATCAAGCGCTCCCAATAGCTTGGGGATCCTACATGCGAACGGGTGAATAGCCGCATCGGACGGCTGCTTAAACAGGCTGTTTTACTTGTAAAACGAGAATCGGTCCGGTTTCATTGAGGATAGACCTAGAGGACGAACGTGAGACATTCGTTCTCACAAGCAATGCCACCTCTTTTAGGTTGGTCCCAAGATGACGCAAAAGGTTACTGTAATTGTTTGTTCATCTATAGAAACGGCAAAGCCGTATGCCATCATTGCTCTGATATTTCGCCATATATGTTGTTTTCAGTCGGCTTAGCCTCGCTTAATCGTATTCTGTTTGAAAATCAAGGTTATTCTGTATGCTTCTTGAACTGCCAGATTTTTTGGGGTCTACACATTTCCTTGACTTTCGTACCGTAAAATTAGGTATAAGTTGCATTTGTCAATTTTTGGCAAGCTTTCTTGTGCAATTTTTTAACAAAAGTATTACTGGATCTTGATGGTCTACCCACGGTCAGGGAGAGGTTCCTCAGGTCAGATACTGAAAAGTTAGGAGATACTTGTTCCACTGTTTTCTGTCCGTCTCGAGTAGGGCCACTGGTAAGGCCCATATTGACAAGAGCCAGTGTTTCTCCCAGCACATGACCTACAGAACCAAGTAAACCGTAACTTTGGGATGTATTGCCTCAACTACGCAATGTTTACCCGGTAAACTAGGTTGGCGAAAATGGTTCCATCATGCGTCTCTCCATAACTCCCCTCTGGACAATGAATTACCTCCCTCTTCACTCCCTCCATCCCTTCCCTTCTGCCTGTGCCTGTCCAGTTTCCATTAACTCATGAAGTCAACCGGATAGGGGTGAAGGGTAATATACAACTCCACAACTCAAGTGCTTAAAGTTACTCGAAGTCTATAGAATCTTCAAAATCAATTCAGTTTGCGAATTCATTCCTTCTCCGCAACCAGTCAGATATAACTTTCCCGAAGTTATGCTTTAAGCTGTGTTTTTCAGAAAAAAAAGAGTCTAGTCTTTTCTTCTTACAAATTTCGTGACTACATAGAATCGTTTCTTAGATTGCATATGTACATATATGAGCGAAACTCCTTAGAGAAATCGCCCATCACTGACCACTTTTTCAAAGTTATCGCCGTCTTCATGATTTCACTTTGAACTCCTTTTGTATCCCATCTTTGACTAGTCCTTGATATTGCGATGAAAAATATGGGACACCGATGCAATACCTCTCAGTCTATTTGCTTCTATCGAGAAACAGCAGCCATCCTTTATCGGTAAGACTCTAAAGCCCTGCTTTCATATTTTTTCTTGAAAAAGTTCCTGGAAATACTTTTGACATTGAGCCGATGTGGCGTAATGGTAAGTGGGGGCACTAGTACACACGCATGATCCGGGGATCAAATCTCGAATCGACACTCGCCCAGTCAGACAGGCCTTCCGCTGTTCGGGTCGGTTAATCGGTACCTACAAATTCGTTTGAGAGGTTAAAACGAGGGACTTGCCCATCGGCTGACTACCTCAATTCATTGTATGTATAGGCTACATACGCATTCAAGGCGTCAGGGCGATTCTGAATGAAAATTCGGCTCATTCTAAATGCGTGGCTCATTCCTAAATAGGATTGATTAAGAAGCTGTAAATACTCATGGGCTTGTAGACTGTAGGAGTTTGAATTCACACTGGTTTCTACTATTGTCTGCTGATTACAGATCCGATTAGAATCTCGATTCGTCTCACACGTAGGCATGGTAGACGTCGGAGTTTTTCTCTGAAGAATACCTGATTCCCATTCAATTGCATTTACGATCCTGAATGGAATACCAATGCGCAGCACATTTAGAAGCGATCGCCTGACTTTCATCATTGGGCCTGAACATTTGCGAGATTTCCTAAAACCCGAAATGTTCCAGTTCTGACGCACCCAGTACCAAAGATGCTTGTGTATTTAGTTGTATCCAGTTTTACAACGTTACTTCCATAAAAAGTTATCGCGAAAATACCCAAAATATTAAACTCGGCCAATTGCGCGTAATGGGTGAACGCCTTGACGTCGAGCAATCACAAGAACACTGGCTGTTTTGTGAAAATTGGAAATGAAAAAGGGTAAGGAAGTTCAGACGGGAAACCATTTTCCCAGTGGGACGGTGTTGCTGGGACCACTTTCTTTTTGGGAGGATCTGTTGAGCCTTCTATGTTTCATCGGGGATAGGGTCTTCCGGAGTCTCGCTTGAAGTTTAGTGCGCCCATAAAAAAAGGTCACATTCCGTTCTGTTTCCGTCCTTACGTCATGGGTTCTTCGGCTGGGGCAAACCACCCATAGGTCACCGAGGCTTTAATCTTCCAGGGTGGGATTTTGTACGGGTGGGACAGAATTTTCAGAAAAACAGAAACACCGGTTTTCAATCGGTGGTCGTTCTGTGGGTCACCTTCTGGGATAATTTAAACGTCTCCATAATGATGAACGGGTGATGGAGCGGGGTGCTTTCTGGGTTGATATATGTCGGAAGCTCTCTCCTTGATCCGATTATATTAATTCAGTCATTATTCATATTCCACATATTATTTGTACTTATATATTTTACATAAAATTAAATCCTTATCAGTTGTTTTACAAATTTTCAAATTTCACGGATCTCCTTCGCTGAGGGTTGACCCTCACTGAAAGATCTCTAACCGGCTTGTGTCGAGGCCACGTGCCGACTCCAGGTTGCGGATACGGGAATAAATCGCGGAACCGAAGTCGTGGGTACTTGCCCAGAGACGCAAGTGGATTCAGAAGATAACTTCCTTCTTCCTGCTGTGCTGGATCAACTTGTTCCTTTTGTCTCCGCACATTCCGTGCATACGACCGTGGAGGGTCTGCAGTTTTTATCCTATTTTTAGCCTACCCATCAGCTCAGCCAAAAGCTTTCACTCGAGAGGCTGGGAAATAAATCGGGAGGCGATTTGGGCCGCCTCCAATAAGTAAGCCCCTTGTCCACTCTGCGATAATCCGGCTTGTAACCTACAGTGCGCCCAGCCTCCACTCGGAGCCTCCCAAACTACTCGTGGGTACCTGTACCTGTTAAAGAACTATATGAATGGGCTCAGTAGTTGCTTCTAATTAAGTGACTCAATCACGGTTATATGGAGAACAATTTAGATGATTCCAGAAAATCATCAAAAATACATCTCCAACTTTGCCTCAAAGGCTTATTCCCCACAGAACGGCTTTATTTTTGTTTCCGTTGTCGCACAGCTTTCTAGTTCCCAGCTGTCACTTTTTAGCATTCTCAAGACGGTAGGTTGTTTAAAGCGGCTGTAAACTTTGAGCGCTCACATTAGCTCGATATTTATCGCTACTTTTTCCTATGGGCGAAGTCGTGTGGAGCGGTTTCCCTGGAGTTTACAGTCGTCCATCACAGCTGTAAGTATTTTTCCTGGGCCATCCAACTGCGCTGTGTAATAATTGGAAAAGTTAGACCATGTGTATGTATAGTTATTGGAAATCTGATGCACTGAAAGGGGCTGACTTGAAAAACTGTACCGAGTATGGGATGAAGTGTGCTGTTTTCTCGTTTGAGCAACCGTTTACTTCCCGTTTCTGGCATTCACCGAATGTTCGGGAACCTGAAGTTTACGATTGCGTTCAAGCGGTGTCCGGGATATGGGCCAGCCTAGGAATTGCATACTTGCGCAGCAAGTGCAGTGAGTAAAGCCCTCAGCCATAAAGGAACGTTTAGTACTTCCCGTACAGAGCGGAGGTCATATTAACTAGAAGCTTTCGTTATGATTAAAAGATTTAACATCCGGGGGTTGGGGGAGGAGGGGGTTATTTCTCATTAAAACCATTCTTACAGAATGAAAGGGGACTGATTTCATAAGAAAGGAAATTTAAGACATATAAAGGCACGTTTAACAGTATGTGATCATTCAAGTCTCTCTCATTTCTCAGCAGAGTTCATTGCCGATCTGGCCTTTTTGCAGTAGGACTGGTCTTGATGAAGGACGGTCAGGGACACCGCGTCATATCCCATTTTCCCATTTAGTTCATAAATTATATCCGGTCTCCGAACACAAATGAGGAGTACGGTGTGATTTTTTTTTCGGAATTTTTGAAATATTGGAAGAGAGATTAAGCGAACGTCCATTTCCCTTCCACTTCTTTTGCTAGCTTCATGTCTAATCGCTCGTGTTCCATTGTGGAACCTAAACCTGATGACCAACACGAAAGAATAGAATCATTCTTTTTTCTTCCTGGAAAAACCCATGTCTAAAATGGTGATGATATAGTGTCGAAGATGTTTGTGATTAATATTCGTTGCAATTTATTTCACGACTAGTGTGACTGTAGGATAATGAATTCAATCTTCATATCTCGTTCTGCCGCGCGGCGCTCCTCGGGGAAAATTCTGTCTTTACTGTACGAAACGCGCTTGGACGTTTCCGGCCTCCTTGTACAAATTATGTGTTTTATGCAAAAATGGCTGTATAGGGCGAACTGGAAGTTTTTTGCCCAAATCGCTTTTTTGGAATGTGCCCTGTATTCGACTTCCATTCAGGATCGTAGTGGCGTTTGAATGTGTATGTGACCTACACAATAACTTGCGGTTACCAACCAATGTTCAAATCAGCGCTTTTATCCTGCCAGACGGATCTGGTGTCAGTTAACCGATCCTAAAGGTGATGGAGGACTCGGATGGATTAGTCCTAGACTTGATTCCCACACTGTTTGTGTTGTAGTGTGCTACTTGTAATTCCACCATCTATCCGCTCCAAACGACGATTTTATACAAACGCATGCTTTCTACTAGTCTAGAAGCTGGATGGTGAGAATGAGAACAAAGCAAAATGGAAGTGAAACAAGGCTGCGAACCTGTAAAAGTGTGTAGTCATTGGCTGCTTTCATAGTGCGCGATTTGGCCCGCAAGCACGGGAGCGAGCGAGCGACGGGGCGGCGCTTGCCCCTTGTTTACAATTGAGTCTTGTCGATACCGCCGGACGAGTAGTCCCCCGTCAGTGGCTCGCTCGATCGCTCGCTCGCGGGCCAAATCGCGGACTATGAAAGCAGCCATTTGTGTTTGGAGTGGCACCACTTGTCTGAAATTGCAATTCCATTGCAACTTCATTCTTCCATTTACCCCTTACGGTAATCGGTATCAGAAATGAGGGCGAGTGACATTTCTTAAGCAAGAGAGTTTAATTCCTTGGTGGTTTTTCAGTCATGAAGCGCCGCAGGGCATCAAGATTTGGCTTATTTATTTATTTTTCAACCGTGTAATGCTGTTTTCTTGTTTATTTATTTTTTGTTGTTTTTTATATTCATGTCCTCTTGTAAAAAATAATTTCTTGAATCAAAAATCATAGGCCCACATATTTTTCTCGTTACATATGGCTCTGTCTTCCTTCAGTGTTGTGATTTTGCATTTGCTAAATTTCTTCTCGAGTTTTTACAACCGAAATCAATTCTAATATCCCTAGATTCCTGTTAATCATCGAGTAGAAGAGTTCTATGTTCGTGACAAGGAAAAAAACGAAATTTTCAATGCAAATTGAATGCGTGCAGCATCCCCAATGAGGCGATTAACAACGTGCACGTCATTTGGGAAGCTGTCTGGGAAGTCTAATTTACTTCAAGAGGTAGCTGTCAGAATGAATGTTCTTCGGACCATCAAGCTTAATTGAAAAGAATCCTTTTTTTTTTGATGACGTACATCCATGGCAATATTCGCTGGAAATTTGTCAAAAAATTAATTACTTGGTTCTGACGTTGTTTAATTCCTCCCGCAATTTTCGATATGGTCTATTTTTACCTACTTTTTAATTGCATTTGAATCTCACCCAATTGGGAGATGATCGCTGATTCCGGATCTTTCCCAAAATATTTGAGAAGGTTGGCTTGGTTAGGTATTTTATCGAAGCTTTGACTGTATAATCATAAAAGTGCTGGAGTCAGTAGAAGTAAATAACTAAGAGCTTTGAAAATTTGAAATTCTTGTGTTCGACATTCTCGAAGGTTCTGCGGTCCGGCTACAAAACCTACAGCCAATAGAAAGTCATTTGAGACTTTTGGGAAAAGAAATTTACGTTGAGTGAAAAGACAAAAAATTTAAAAAATTAAAAATCACGTCGAGCTTGAAAAACAATTCCAAAAGTAAAGTTCCAAATTTCTAGCTTCTCAAAAACTTGAAATTATAGATAGTAAATGAAACTCGGTAAGAAAATTTTTTGTTTCCTGTTTTGCTGCTGCTTATTCTGTTTATTTTCGAATGGAGGGGTGTTTCAAAGTGGACCTTTTAATGCAACTTGTATGAGTGCAGCAAAACTGATAGACAAGAAAGAAAACTTAGGCGAGAACTGAATTTTTACAGTAATCTTACCCATTGCTTCGGGTTACTACTCGCCATCGAAACACTTAAAATATCCGGAAATTACTATCACTAGTAGTGAAATGTAATTAAATGACGGAATTATGAGAATGGGGTTACGGTGCGAATTTAGATCCAGGTCGAGTTTTGGTTATTGTTAATTCATCTTATGAGATTGTTGTCGGAATATTTGCTTTCCTTTTTGCTATATCAGGATTTAAAAGATGAAATGTTTATTCAATGACGTTGGTCACGTCAGATATTGGTTTTGTCTCTTCGTCGGAAGCCTGAAGAAGCTAAGCTTTCGTTATGAGAATGGCCGTTGAATAAACATGTCGCTGAACTGTGTTTTGGCGAACTAGAAAGTCCTTCTTTAAGAAGACTTCTCAAAGAATTTGTGGCTGGTTCCAGCAATCAGGGAGACCTCCCAGTATTTTTTTCTCAAGAACAATTTATTTTTCTCCCTTTTAACTATAAGTCTTGAGGTCTCGAGATATAAGGGCGTTAAACTTCCAAAATTCTTTTTTGCATCAAAAAAATGCAAAAAACTTGGAGGGTCGTCTTTAACTAGCGTCACGGATGCTCTTGAATAATTAAATAAATTTAAGATTGAGCCTGTCATTTTGTATTTTTTGAACGTTTCTTTTCTTTATTTCTTAAATGGCACTGCTTTGAAGACTGAAGTATCATGCTTTTGTCCTTGAATCATATGAATGGAATTTTACAATTCATTAAGTGATGCTATGGTTTTTTTGAAAAAATACTCTGAACTATCCGGTAGTTTTGTAAAAAAAATTTCATTATATCTGTGGATTTTTTCTAACCTCCATTCTATAAGTCCCACTCCCTTACTTGGAACGATATACAGTCTTACTCAGAGTTTCTTCGCTTCGTTGACAGAAAAGCAACGCGTTGGATGAGGCTACAGACGGTCTCTTCTAAACGACGCCATCTTGGCAACCACTACCCCAGACAGGTATCCATTTGTGAGGCATTAGTGACGAAGTGCCCAGTGACTCACGTACATGGTCCACGTTCGAAACCCAGATCGATACTCGCCCAAGCCAACCAGGCCTCTCATCCCTCTATGATGTGGGTTAATTGGTATCAGTCTCATCTAGGAGGATACGAGCATTGATTTGTTACATCGGTTGGCCATCGCAAGTCATTGAAGCGGGATTGTTCAACATCNNTCCTTATCCTATTGTAGAGTTCCGTATACCTCTTTCAATCCTCAAAACTCTTCACGCTTGCTCAAACCTTTGGAGTATTTCGACTGGCTGTAAGCATAATGAACTTTTGGTTTTCGATTATTTTCGATTCATTCTATTGTCGGATTGAAGCAACCTGGCGACTTTTTCAGCTGCAGCTTGCTTTATGGCAGCTTCCGGGAGATAGAATGCTAATGGGTGTTCCTGGAAAATTGCAGCCGGCTATACGATGAAATAGAGCTGTCATTTACCATCTCCAAGGACCCTTTTCCATCAAAAACGAGCTCATCTTTAAGCCACCACACTATTCATCCGCTTGAAAGAGTGCCTGCTTCAGTCATTTATCTTGCTGGGAAATTAAAAACAGAAGATGGATTGCTGCAGAGAAACTAAATATCCTGTGCTGTCTTGGTAAATGGCAGCATTTTTGTTTTTCGAGCAAAAAATACTTTTTTGTCTTTTTAGTTATTAATGTATACATTAATTTTGTTATATCGAATAAGACAATCGTCAGATAAATCCCAAACGATAGAATGACAACCTTTCCAAAGCATACATGCACCTTGTTTCTGAAACATCTTCACAATGCTTATTTTTTCTTTCCCATATCCATCCTTTACCTACCGAGTACGAGCACCCGCTGTTGTTTTACATTTTTGAGTGTTTACCGGAATCTTCTGCATAATTCAAGTACTATTCTTATCTTTACGGCGGTATCGTGGCTCCAGTTGAATGTTTACGGCAAAAATGCAGATAATTAAGGTATATGCCCTCCGAAAATTAACGAAACTAAGTTGGAGCTCGCAGAAGGAGAAGTTTAATGAGCTCCTTCTTCCTGCTTTTTTTGAAGTGTATGGTTTAGTAGAAAGACGTCATCAAATGGAATTTCTCGGTGGTGATTAGACTCCACTGTTAATTTTGAGATCAGAACCTGGGCAGAACTCTATGAACCTTGAATGTTTGGGGATTTGTGAGCTATGACGTTATCCAGCTGGAGTCTCTTTTCTTCAAATCTTACTCAACTCCACTTGCATGGGAGTTTTTTTTCCCAGGTGAAAAGGTAAAGGTCTGGTGTCGTTTTGGGAACTGACTGTAATAAGACTTTGCAGCATCTGCAAAATTTGAAAACAACAGAAGCACATCAAAACAGATGGGACGAGGTTTTCTGGAAAAAACAACTTGAAGGGTGCAATTTTCGCCCTCTCAAAACTCATCAGAACTGAACAGTTGTACTTGTTTGAAAGTATGTATATAGGGATCTATTTGTTCTATTGATTACATCTCTGATAAGAAGCGCCTGACACAAACAAAGGTTACTTATTCTTAACCCATTGGCGACCGCGCCTTTTATATTGTCTTTACATCGCCTTTCAACTCCTCTTATAACTGTAGTTGGAAATGAATTATTTTTGGACCACAATGCCTCAAGATTGTCTAGAAGGCTGCTAGCTTAGCTGTACTTGAAAACATGAAAAAAACTATAAGAACACTTGATAAATCATATGAATACTACAGGATCACGATATGGTGTGGCCCGACGACGGGCCACGCGGTCGTCAATGGGTTTATTCTCCTATGAGATTGGATGATATCGCGAAATCGAGTGGAATGCTTATCAGGCGTGGGAATTATTGAACTGGATCCTCTCCATAATGATCCACCCTAATCATCCTTTACCCTCTTCTATTTCAAGTGAAAAACGAATCCATGGCGCATCTTGGGCTATTGAGAAGAAAGAACTCGAGCGTTTCTTCAGTCTTCAAATCAGAACTTGAATAACCTATTCATTCTTCAGTTCTTTTGAATTATGTCGTGAACGCAAAAAGCGATTGAATTCTCGCCTTCCATAGTCAGAGTGCGCCATGCTGTTGGTCATTGCAAGTAATGGTCAACAGCATCTCTGGTACCTACAGCCATTTGAAGGGCCTTCATGTTTTCACACTTCCGATCTCGAGCTTTCGAATCCATGTGGATCCCGTCAGAGTGTAGGTTCGATTTGATTCGCTACGAATTTTTTCTCAGTGCTGCGTTGAGTGCACCAGCGTCCTTTCGTGGCCCTCATCGAACTTTTCAAGACCGATATATCCATTGAAGCACTCGTCCAATGCATTCTGGAACATAGCAAAAGTGCATTACCTATCTGTTTCCTCTCTGATGGGTCTCAATGACTCCGGATGAATCTCCCATTCAGAGTACCTGGGCTTTTGTAACTCGTCTAGTTGCTTTGCGTTTGCCGGGGGTCCTATTCTGATTAGCTCTGGAATTCAAGTAACTAGGGCATTACTTGGTCAAAATTGTTGGTTTAGAAGGCGAAAATTCTCCGATTATCGAAGTGATTCATTATATGCTGCTCCCAAAGTCGATTATAGCAGAACGATCGATTTCCTTTTTCTATCCGTATGCCATGTTCTGTTTGCCGTGTGCCGTTAGGCTGATAGAGCTGAGAGAAAACCAATTTGTTAGAGAGCTGGTGACGTTTTTGTTGGTGACAGACGGCTGGCTGTTCAGTGTTGGGGCAACTGTTCGTCGGAACAGCGCCGGAACTGCCAGCAAGCACGTCACCGCGCCTTCACTAAGTGCACTCTTCACAGCCAAACTCTCTTTGTATTTGGGTTCCTGCACGTTTTCCAAGTACTCCTGTTCATTTACTTTGTGGCTTTCGTCAGTTTAGTTCTGCGAAATGATGGAGCACTCTCCCACTCTTCATTATTTGTTTACTTGTTTAATCGCTTCCGAGAAGCACGCGGGCGCAACGCAACAGCTCCTTTTTTGTTTGCTTGAGGGTAATCATATAAGCTTTGGTCTTCAGGTACTTCTCTTTTCGATGTTTTAGATTTGGGAAACCTAAAAACTCAAAAGAGTATAGCTAAATGAACATTCTTCCAGTTTGTAAACAGGTAAAGCTCCCTTGTAGGAAAATGCAAGAAAGCTGCAAGAATTTTTTCCTAAAAATTGAAGTCTAAAGGGGAATTGTTGCAGAGTGAATGGAAAGCATTTTATGATGATCCTGTATTCCTTTTTTCTAGGAAAATTGATGACAAATCGGAGCGTTAACCAGGACCATATCTTAGCAAAAACCAACAATTTTATTGTTAGGTTTTTCTGATTTTTCAAGAGAATTGTTACGTTGGAAGACGAGGTCGATTATTTTAGGTCCAAATGGTATCCTTGTCTTTCTTATACACTGCTTCTTTACTATGTTAATCTTGTTCAGTACGCACTATCTAGTTTAGCCCTTAGGTAACCTGTCTCTACTTCCCATCGGCTCCGTTTTCAGCCATTAACCAAGGGAGATAAATAGCATCGGTGGTGTTTTCATTGAAGTGCCCGCGCTAGGCGTTGGCGGTGATATTGCTGGTGCTGGTGGTGGAGGTACTTGAACGATGATGTGCGCTCTCGCTTTACACTTCTCTATGATATACATAAACTTTTACAACTCCCATATGTCAAGGTTTTTCCCTAGAGTGCGCCAGAGATAGTAAAAAGTATAGCGCAGGCGTTGCAGTAGAGTTTCTATGATCCAGACTGAAAGGGGAGGTAGAATGGAACGTCACCGCCCTTCTTTAATCTAGCTCGATTGAGGGCTCAGGATGATCGTTATGGCTTCTATGTCAGCATCGCCTGACTAGTTGTCTCAAATCAAGCACTATGCCAACATGAAGGATTGAGAATAGGGGCCTGGAATCAGATTCTTACGATTCTTAGTGATCTCACGGTGGAATAGGATGTCCTGGACGAAGTTCGAGGAGCGGCACCTTCCTATAATTGAATAAACTTACTTCAAGTCGCGCCTCATACTCTCATGCAGTAATCCGGATTACAGTATAAGTCAGGTTCTTGGATACTGTAAGGACTGTAGCGCAATCGCTCCATCTTTTATACTTTTGTAGTTCACTTCATCTCTTTCAGCTACTGGTCTTTAAGCGGTTAACAATGGGATCTCTAGAAGGCCATGAGTCCTAATAAGTGCCGTCCATTTCGCTAGTAGGGGTCCGTTGTCTTTTCTTTGTGATAGAGAAGTATCATCTAGAGTGGGTTATGCATCTCAACGGCCATTCACCTGTAACGNATTACAGTATAAGTCAGGTTCTTGGATACTGTAAGGACTGTAGCGCAATCGCTCCATCCTGTATACTTTTGTAGTTTATTTCATAGCTCTCAGCTACTGGTCTTTTCTAGAAGGCAATGAGTACTAATGAGTGCCGTCCATTTCGTTAGTAGGTCTCTGTTATTTTTTCTTTGTGATAGAGAAGTATCATCTAGAGTGGGTTATGCATCTCAACGGCCATTCACCTGTAACGATGGATTGTCGTGGAGCTCCCCTTTCAGAGAACGTCATTCGCGATCGTATCGTATGCCATTGTGAAACGAAACGACTGCGTTGTTCGACCGACACCGGTTATGATGGCCATTGATGGTCGCGGTGAGATGATTTCTTGGAAGAATGGGTCGGCATTTGGCTCGACCAGATTGTACATACAGAAGGTCGCACTAGTGGCACTTCTTGTCTCGTTTGGTTTCGCTTTCCCCGTCGTTTCGAGCGGCTGGGCCTTCCTAACTGAAATGATGTACACATATTCATTTGGATGTTTATTGAGATATTTAGTGAGTTGATCAAGTTTATTCGGCTGTGTTTGGGTATTTGTTTACTCAGGTATTTATCGGGTAGGTTTATACGACCATACCTTGTCGCATCGGTAAGTAACTAGAGCCTAAGTCTCATCCTGACAACTCAAGTGGTCTAAGTACTTGTGATACCCAGACCATGATCGACTACCCATTCGGCTCCTGCTGGGTGAATATCAAAGATGAGCAACCTCGTAATTCATTGGGTCCTAACGCATCTATCTGCCTTCTGTCCGAATCATGGGTTCTACTGGGCTGGAGAATACGTCGCCAAGAAGCTGAAGATAATTTTTCTATTTGTTCAATTTCATATTAAATAGCTATGGTTTTCTCCTGATAGCTATCTCTTTNCCCCCCCCCCCCCCCCCCCCCCCCCTCCTCCCTCGTTCTCCGCCTTTCATTCGTTTACTTTTGCTTCGATTTTTCGCCCTTTTCCTTCGCTCCCGTTTGCTTTAAAATGGCCTTCTATTGGTCTCTGGACCATCTTTTTACGTCAGAATTTTGACGCCTTGTACTGGTTTTGGTTCAACATTTTTCCCTATACAGATCACTTTTCGATACCTTTGAAGACCAGCGAATATTGATTGGCACTCCTTCTTTCGACGAGTTTTAAACCCATAAATTGACCATCGCTGTGTCCCTATTTTACTCCAAGTAGGTAAAGTTTCGAGTTCTGCAGATTTTCTCCAAGGAAGAATCCCGAGGGGGTTTCGATGTTTTGACGTGGGGCAGTGATCCAGCCGTTCGCTTCCAGACAAAGCTTCATTTGGAATTCTCAACGATCCATCACGACGGCTATTCTTTGACCGATTGAATATTCCACTAGAGACGAGAAGTTTTTGTGAAGAGAAGCCTTTTGTCTAGGCCAGCTGTCAGATTAGTTATGGCTCCTTATACTCCCCTATTTTAGCATTGGCCGAGTTGCTCTTGATCTTTGGCTATTACCGACTGTCAGTAAGTATAGCAGAAGAAGAACTCTAAACTTTTGTTTGTTACGTAAATGCGGTTACATAAATATAAATAGAATGACGTGAGGGCGGTGAAAAACATTCTCTGCTCCTCAAATATTATGCCTAATGTATCACGTCGCGAGTCAAGTAACCCGTCCAAAAGGGCTTCCCTGCTAGTCTACCATCTAAATTCTTAAGTTTGTTGAACAAATATGACCTAAACCCTCAGATGTGCTCTTCTCACCCTGATACTGACCGTCATGGTTCATGTGTTCGTACTAGCATCGATATAGGTTCTATGAACNTTGCTCCTCAAATATTATGCCTAATGTATCACGTCGCGAGTCGAGTAACCTGTCCAAAACGGGTCCCTGCTAATCTACCATCTATATTCTCAAGCTTGTTGAACAAATATGACCTAAACTCTCAGATGTGCTCTTCTCACCCTGATACTGACCGTCATGGTTCATGTGTTCGTACTAGCATCGATATAGGTTCTATGAACACTCTCGTTGTGTAGGTAACCTCCAGTTTGATAAAGTTATCCTCTCTGTTACGGAAACCGGCGGTTGGTCTTGAAGGCTCGGTTCGCGATTAAAGTTGCCCAAAAATTTCCTACAGGTAGGATTCTGTGTCCCTCGAGTGGTGACTAGCCTATCAAATTACTTATCGCTCCTCCTGGTCCGCTCTTTCAAGAAATTCTCAAGGCCGAGGAACGGCTTGGATATGATGCTTTAACGGCTCAGTAACTGGCACTTCACATGTCAATGCTCTCTACTTAACTTCCCCAAGAAAAGGGTGTGTTTGGCAACCTTGTAGGGAATGATATTGTTCAAAATGGAGCACGTTTGTTGTACATGCAGTCAGCTGATGTGTGCTCATAGTTAACACACGTTTTTTTGCAGCAACTGAAATCTCGCCTATGTGCCTTTTTGTCATTGTAACCTCATCCAAACTTAGAAACGCTTGGACCAACAAATAGACTCGAAATCTGGAATTTCTGCGGATTTTCTCGGTTTCCTCGCCATCATTGTGCTGCTCTGTATCAACTTTTTAGCCTTCTATCTCAGAAAGATACAGGAAGTTACTGCGAAGAGGGTCTTTATGTCCACTTCGGTTTGCTTGGGAACGCTGTGAGTCAAATGCCCTAGCCATTGCACCACCTCATTGTGACTCATGAGTGGATGGATGCCGGATGCGAGCCGGACAGGGTGGACGTTACTGCATCCAATTACTTGGTAGCCACGGTGATTTTCACTCATACACAGATGCAGATGGATTACACTGGTTTGACGTAAGCGCTCCCCTGCCCATCGCCAACTTCGTTGTCATCACTCACAGTTTCCGGCAAGTGTTAGATGATCTTTGTTACCAGTATTACCTTAATTTAACGCATGTTTCGTGTCGTGGAGCCTCTGGGTCGTTCAATTTGGTCTTTACACTTCGGGTAGCATTTTTCCACAGTATCGGGGTGAACCTAAGTTTGTGAAATTGCCATTAATATTGCTTGTAATGGTCTTTTAAATGTTTTCCTTTACTCTTGTCCATATTTAATGACAATAACAGAGAAGAATTATAGAATGTGCTTTTTCGCAGCTAGGTAAGGGCAGTTGTAACTGGATGAAACATTGAGAATAATATCTGATATTCGATTATATCAATGATTTTACGAAAGCTTCTACCTCTTCTAGACATAGCTTCTTCGAAAGGATGGCTTTCACTGTTAACAAACTAGCCGTAGTCCTCGACCAGAATCCATTAACTGGCAGAGCAGTGTTTACTGGTTTTGTGGGCGGTCCAGTAAAGTTTGGACCCACTTGAAGGCACAAAGATCATTTGGATGATTGAGTAGGTTATTTTGAAAACACTGAAGCTATATCGTACTTTTTAACTTTGTTATTTACTGCTTGTACTTCCCATCCATTTTATCTTTCCTGTCAATCTATCACATTTGTCAAATACTATCTGAGATTTGTCATTTCTTTTGGCTTGGTCACATTTTCGTTTTCTATTTTTAGAAACGCTCTCAAATCATCTACGCTAAAAGTGCATCCGAAGAACTAGTTCACTGTATTAACTGAAATTCAAGAATGTTGAAATATTCTCAAATTTCTGGCTATCCGAGCTGTTTGGACTTGCCAGTACTACCCAATCAAAAGGGCGGAGAGGGTGTAGTGGGAGTAGTGTACTATTGCACCCGCATGGCCCGATGACCAGGTCCTGAATCGATACTCGCCCAGGCCAACAAAGAATTTCTTTCACGGAGTTCGCTTAATTGGTACCAGACTCGTCTGGGAGGATAGAAGCACTGACTTGTACATTGGCTGGCCACCGCAAGTCGTTGTATAGACCACATACTCATTCAACGCCACTACGATTCTGAATAAAGGTCGATTACGGGCGCATCCCAGAAAGCAGGATTGATTAACATCGAATGCTTTATCCTCTGTCGTTCGAATAGCCTCAGATACACCTGATTGTGAGGATTCCCTACACCAGCCAGAAAGAAAAATATTGAATTACTCTTCTAGGAGCAGATAGAATCAATTTATGAACCAGTTTTGTAGGGTAATGACCGACCGATGTTTTTTGTCCATCTCTTCCATTTGGTCGTTCCGAGTTTTGGTCGCTTTCTCCACCAAATATTTGAGTCGTGCCCTCATACCCATACGTTGTTTACACCTGTTTGTCAACACCCTTGAAAGCAAATCGTGACAGCATTTTCCAACAAAACCTTCAACGGTTTGCTTGGGAAAACTACAAAGTACTTCAGGTTGGCCTAATGCGACCGTGACTGTACTTTATTGAACCCCTATAAATGACGTCACGTGACACGACATCAATGGGAGAGATTTTTAAAAAAATTCTTATACCTTCCCCTTGCAAGTCTGGATCTCAGGGGAATTTTTTCGTGAGGGATATACATCAGAGTACTCTAACCTAGAATTTAATCCTCTATTCCCAGCCACTACATTAGCTCAAATCGCTCGATGTAGTGCACTGTCGCTCGCCCTTCTAGGTGTCGCCCATGACTACGTTTCTCTCTCGATTCTGTTTTTGATACGATTTTTCGCTTGTGTCCCTTATATCCATTTGAAAAAGCATTTAGCTAGTGGTAGTAGGCAGTTTTGGAAACCTGGTCATTGATAGTAGCACATAAGTAGGTATAGGTCGAAGGGTAGGCCCTGCTGTGGGATGCGTACGCGCATTTGAAGTCCACTCTTGATCGTAGAGGCGATTGAATGCACTTGTGGCCTATACAATAACTTGCGGGAGCCAAATCACGTACGAGTTAGTACTTTGGCCCTCTCACAATCAGATGTATCTGGTGCCAATTAACCCACCCCGGATAGGTGGAAGGGTTGGCCGTCCTGGGCGAGTATTGATCGCACCAACATGTAAAAGTATGTTTTAAATTTTATAGCTTCAAGATGTCAAGTTGGCCTGGACTGAAATGAGGTTTGAAGATATTTATTGGATTTCCATTATTTCTTTTTTTTCCATTTTTTTTTACGAATTTTGATTTTCGACTGGAATTTTTTCAACTTTTATGGGAATCGGTATGGTGTTTTGACGCTGTTCAGTACTATTTGAGATACGCTTGANGTAAAACGGAAACTTGTGGCTTATCTGGTTCTTATGACTTAATTTCTCATAAGTGTTCAACTAGAAAGATGAGAACATGAAAATCAATTCAAAAAATTTAGGGAAGCGTTTTTAAAATGCCAAAGAGAAACCCCAGTGCCAACCGATCTGCAAATTGCAAGCGGCATGCCGTTTTTAGCTGTCCATCAAGCCTCTTAATGGTATTCATGGGGACCGAATTTAATTAAGGGGCCGCTTTCAAGCTGCCCCGACGGTGATGTTTTATGTACCCCTAGGGAACCATGAGATCACATCATTATAATTCATCCATTTCCAATTCCCTCTTTAATCATCAATGCGAGCATATCGGCATGGGCGTTCAAAAATGGTAATCTACCAGATGATGTGAAGGTGGGGAAAGCTTTTCTTAGCCATCACAATCTATGTCTTAGGCCTCAGCTTCGATGAGATAGTAAATATTGGCCGATTCCGCATTGAGAAAGTGCCGGTGAGTAAACATCTGTCTACTGCTGGTTTTGTGGCAAGTCCGTCGCTAACTCTGAGAGCGAAGTGAATGCTTTAGAAATGTTCTATGACGTTGTTTACCTTTTTTGGACATTCTGAAGGTCTCAAAAGTGTACTCTTTGGATAATGCAGAAGGAATGGTTTTACGAAGAGTATGGCCATTGTACACTAATGGCCAGGGGCCAAAATTTGCCATCCATGATGGATATTTTGAGCACTTTTTAGAGTCAATCCTCTTTTCACTTTCGCAGGATGGTATTATTCGTTGTTATACCGCGCTTCAATCCAACAAATCTGACCCGCGGTGAATGACTTCAATTTTTGCTGTTGAAAACAGCTGTAATTAAGCGCGAAGTGCTCATCGGGGAATAAATCAATGGGAGGAATTCGTGCTCCCTGGATGGTTGGCTTTTCTTCAGACTTCTTCCAGATAGTTTTTCTCGAACTTTTCATGCCCTACCATTTATAGATTCTGTTCTAGATCCAGTGATAAGCACTTTTCAGCATGCATTTTTATTTGGTACCTCGATAGTCCTTGAGTTTTGTGATTACTTACATCCTTCCAATATATATGATGAACTTTACTGCGCCAGTTTTTCTCAGAGTGAGATTTTTTTCATCGTTCACGTTCTATTTTCGTAGTTTCATATGTGTATTTTCGCCGGTAGCCACTATAACAGAGCTGTTTTCCGCCGTCGTCGTGGAAAACCAGTGCCATTTGATTTTTTTTATTATTCGATTTGCATTTTAGCTATGGCTTGGGTGGGAAAGTAGAAGAATGGCTAGCCCAAGAAAATCTGAGAACGATCACCAAAGCGCAGACAGAAAAACTGGTATCAAGCTCACTCTAACGCTGAAATTCCAGAGCGTAGTGCATGGATTGATATCCGTTTTAGTAATTGGGCTTTGACTTGGTGCTGGTGTTGGTGTTGAGGTCGGTCTTGGTGTTCTAGATGAGTCTGGCACCAATTGATCGATCCAAGAGACATCTAAGACTCTGTTGGGTGTACGTGTATCGCTCCGGGATTTGATCCCCGGCCACATTCCACTACACCACCTCCGCCTTTTTCTGATCAGATAGTGCTAGTAAATTCAAACAGCTCGGCTAGGTCAGAAATTTGAGAATATCTCAACATTCTTGGATTTCACTTAATACCGTGAACTAGTTTTCGGGTGCACTTTTCCCGTTAGTGATCTGAAAGCATTTCTAATAATAGAAAACGCAAATATGACCGTATCCATAGTAATGGCAAGATTGAAATAGTATATGACAAGTATAATTGATTGATAGAAAAGAAGAGGGGTGAAGTTCAAGCAGTACACTACAAACTTAGAAAGTGCAACTTCAATTATTCTCAAACCTCACTTTCAAAAGGTTAACTCTACTACTTTCCAGTTTCGGTCGTCAAAGAGTTGAGCTGTTTTGACGAACGGAACTAGATGAATACCCGGTCCTGGTTGGTCACAAAAACCGTGTTCATCGTTCGGATGTCTCCTTTAACTAGTAAATTCCAAGGAAGACTGGAAATTAAGGCATAATATCAAATTCTGATCGTTTGGCCTTGGGTTATGCGCGAAGTGGAAGAAATGATCTCTAGGATGGTTCCTGGATGGCAGAAAACGAGGAGCAGCGCCCACTTTTTCATAGTTCGACCTTGCAAGTGTCGAGGATTAGAGAGGTGAGATATTGGGCTGTGTAAAAAGTCTCCGGAGTCAGCAGAATGTTTGGCACTGATTAATCCCATTTTGGTATGCGCACCGCATTCGATCTCTATTCAGAACCGTAGTGGTAGCATTTGAATGCTTATATGGCCATACAATAGCTTCACCCTTTCCGGCTGCTCACCTGACCAACCAAGATAGTACAGCCGTTTTCTGACTGCCTAGAGACGCTTGTCCAACCAGACTAAGCTGGTCAATTGATCGATTTTGGAAGGATGGATGGCTTGGTTTTCCAGGTGGATCTTTATCCAAGATTCGATTCCTAGGCCATGTGTCTGTGGGCGGTTTGCCACTACCCATCTACGCTCATTGGGTAGTAGAAAGTTTTGACGGGCAGCGTTAGATATGAACATACTTTCAACCGTAGGGAGTGTCTTGGCTGAAGTGGGCAGAAGTCAATTCTGATTTTGACAAAAAAAAATTCAGAGCGATGTCTGTTTGTACTGAGTCGTGAGAAAGCGCTAAGCACCGTGGGAGTTGTGCCGTTCTGAGGACAAGTAGTTCCCCATGATTAATAGATGTTGTCGCTCTGCGTCAAACGAAATCGATTCAAAAACAGAAGGTTAAGTTGAA
Organism: Haemonchus placei; assembly: GCA_900617895.1. Classification (NCBI taxonomy): domain Eukaryota; kingdom Metazoa; phylum Nematoda; class Chromadorea; order Rhabditida; family Trichostrongylidae; genus Haemonchus; species Haemonchus placei. The sequence continues at coordinate 21,634 of UZAF01016898.1, forward strand.
TGACCCATTTGAAATCGCTTCCAAGGTGTTTTTAGTTTATTTTTGCTCAACAGAGGTGTTTCTTCTTCGAAGGACATTTTTAAAATCCTTTAATTTTTACACTCACTTGCACCTTTTGGAATCCAAGGCTTGTAATTCCAGATTCAAACGCAACTAATGTCTTTTAATCGAACCAATCGATTACAACTACTTCTTGAATGTTACCATTCAGGAATGAATGATTGTTTGTTCCGTCAGTAACCGTTTCCCTTCGACGAAAGCCATAAGAGAGCGAACTTTATGAGAATATCATTGCATTTTGCTCCCAATCAATCATTGCTTCGGATTTCTTGTCGAATATGGCTTTTTAGAAGGCGTTTGTTGAATAGACTGCCACGTCGGCCACTGTTAGCTGTTTTCGCCTCCCCGGCTGACTAACTGAGATGGTACAGCCGGTTTATGGTGATCCAGAGTCGCTTCTCAGCAGTACTTTTTCTTTTCCCTGAAGTTAATTCCTTGATGTCGCAAATTCCGCTGTATTTGTGAGATGTCTCCAATTTCTTCTATCTATGGTTTCCCTTACTTTGGTTTGATGAAGTTCTTTATCCCCACTTCTTTTTTGTTCCCCTCTTGGTTGCTTATCTTCTGCCAGCACTGTCCCCTTTATGGGATGAATCTGTACTCTTCTCAGGCCTGCTTATCGGCAGTACATGTCAGTTATTGGCAGTACTTTTTCATAGACCGTTCTTACTTCACTTGATTGTTTTTTCTTACGACGAGATAAGAGAATAGGTATGCAACACTTGTGACTTGGTGATCGTAGCAGCTCCCTAGGAGGATTCCTTTTGAAATTCAAACACTCTAGAGCGAAGTTACACGAAAAAGCGATAAATCAGAAATCGTGCCAAAAAAGTCAAGAAAAAATGGTAAAGCATAATTGGATGATTGCTGGTGAATCCCAAAGAGGAATAGATCATTTCGTATCAAATATCGGAACGATTTTCGCAAGGAATCCTATGTTCCAATGACTGTTTCCCACTTTGCATCGTTCTGATAAAACCCTAATATTCTAGATGGGTTCTAGGGCTTCGCAGCCTTAGTTAGATCTGATCCAGTGCCTAATAGGGATGCCAATGGCTTCTTAAGCTGACGTACTTTTTCCGTACAGGAGGCTAGCATGAACAAGAAAGTGATTCGGAAATAAAGCAGCGTAGAGCCTTCTTTGGCCTTCGCCGTCTTGTTGCTCTTAGGAATCCTATGTTGATACTAGTTCGTTTCTTTTTTGTGATTACAAACATCGCTAAAGGTTTTTTGACGCTGATAATTGTTTAGATCCGAGTTTTCATAGCTTTCGGTGTCCTTTTGGAGTGTTCCTTTTCTCGAATAACCCCAAGGAGTGTTGGGGAGGAAACTAATCCTCAGGAGTAGTATGTTGTTGAGCCTTCAAAAGCCTTAGCTTAGGGAACCCTCTTTCTCCATCATTATGAGCTGGAAAAGCTGTTTTTTCGTCTAAGCCGTCAATGCGTATGACGTGAGGTGTGGGATTAAAGGTACGGGGCTTTGAAGAGAAGTGTAGTGTTCGTGGTTCGTGGAACGCTTTTTCTCGATTTCTGTCTGTCGAAGGCATTCGATAACGGCGGATGGAAGGGCAGTTCCAAAAGAGTCGTTGGGTTTCTTTTATTTCTTCAATTACAATCTCTGAACCATCGCTTATCCAGGTTATTTTGTAGATTGGAATCATACAAATGATAGTGATATGATAATGAGTGGTAATAAGCCGTTTCGATGGTGTTCTAATGAATAATAGGACTACCAAATGAGCAGTCCATGATGAACTGGGTTAAACTATGAGATCAATGTCATCCGTCCCTCACGATTGGAGTTTTAGTTCATTCTCCATTAGCAAAGTCATGTTCGGATAGTTTTCTGGCGGAAGCCATTCAGTTTCACTACACGCGTGATTTGCCTGAAAGGCCTGCACATAAAGCGAGCGTTACATGCCATGGCTAAGCCCACTTCAGTTGAATGGAACTTGGGCGCTGTTTGATTGAAAGCGCCACTTTTTAGCCACGGGTCGACTATGAAATACTTGGTGTGAATAAATGTTCTCTCGAATCTATCCCCTCCCTGATTTCACGCAGGCGTCGATGTTTTTGTACTGAAAGTTCAATGTCTAAAGTTGACAGTCGCAAGTTTCTGTTAGTGACAAGGTATAACTTGCGTTCGAATGTTTTTCTGAAAGGTTGATTAGTAGGATGGGTCGGCGTTGAGTTTCAATTTTATGAGAATCATTGAACAGATTCAAGAAATTGAATATTCCAATTAAATTCTGAAATGAATTGGTTTCTGATCAGCTAACGGCTCGTTTATGGAATTGCTGTAATATTAAAATAGTTCTGACGAAGGCAACAGCCTATTGTCTGGAAACGGAACTGTGTGTGAGTGCAGCTTGGAGCTGATCCGTTACGAAATCGTTTGACGGCTATTTGAACAATAAAATAACATTTCTGTTTGCTCGCACAAAATGAATGAGGGAGTAAGAAGGTGCTTTTTATGGCTTGAATGGTTTTCAGAGCAAATTCATAACAAGTAGCTTTAAACCGGAGCCATATTTGATGCTGACCGTTTTCGTTCCAGACAGGCTGTTATACTCCTTTGAATCTACTTCAAAACTGTACCTTTTTGTAATTGCTCAGACTTCGAGTCATTTCATTGCCCATTTCTTTCTACCTTCCGTTCAGCCATTGAACTTGATTTCTTGTTCAATTGACTTAATAACCTAATTTTTCTCTATTATCAAAATTCTAAATGGAAGGTCATTACCTAGGGAAATCAGAGAGAACAGCAGCGGGTATAGTCAAAAATTGTAGAGAAGGTTTCAATGTTTGTTAATGTGCTTGCCTATCCGATTGTGCTTGGTTTTGTTCTACCCCCCCTCCCCCCCTCCTCCCTCCCCCCTGTATTCACGTTTCTCTCCTGTTCTCAAGTCATTTTCCTAAATGC